>JANHFL010001722.1:202072-225270 GCA_032468155.1 Oxyrhabdium leporinum | reverse complement strand
GTGCTGGTTCCTGTAGTCTGCAATTTTTCCTCTGGAAATCCATTCCTTCTCCCACACCATTCCAAGGGTGTTCATCCAAATTGTATAGCTAAAAGCTAAAGCTATACAACTTTTAGCTGTATCGCTACCTGAGCTGTTGCATTCTGGACCAACTGTAGTTGGTCCAAGAGCAGTGGAATGTAGTCCAATGAAGATGTGACTAAGGCCCAAGTTGCAGTGAGTAATATTTATCATTGCAGGAAAGTTTGTGATTGGTATACAAGATATTTTGGCCACAGGTGTCACCTGCTCCTCAAGCTGGAGCTATAAATCCAAGGAGAACCCCAAATTCCAAACTAACTATTGAGGAGAGTGAACAATGGAATCTCCTGGACAGCATCATGAACTTAGTCAGAAGTTAAGATATACAACTGGATATCATCAACATGGGCATGTTAATTAACATCAGCACATAGATGAAACCTGATTCCATGCCAATGTCTGATCTCGTCCAGTGGCTTCATGTATAGCTGATGTTGAATAGGAAAATGTTTGGCTTTGCAGCATCTCTCTTAAAAGTCCAAAATCTGAATCTCTTCCCCATGATTGGAACCCTTTCTTCAGAAAAGGCAACCAGTATAATAGAGTGTTCCCTGTTTCTAGATTTTGGAGAAGACTTGAAAGGATATCATGACCAATTTTTGCTGGCAGAGGCACTGCAGGCTGGTCCTTTGCTGTTTCCAGGTCAGGCCTATGGGCCAGATCTAAGCCTTCAATTTGACACCCCTGTTCTACTCCATCCAATTTCTTCACAGAAAGAACTATTGGAGACAAGTCAATAATTGTCCAGTGCAACTGGATCAAATGAGGGCACATTACTGCCACTTTCAAGGAGGAGGTTATTATATGTTATGCCCTCTCTTAAGGACACATTTACTACTGTACCAACCCAGATCCCCATGAGCTGACTGCTGATAGCAAGCGGAGGTGGTGATGCTGAGGCTAGCTGATGTGTAATACAATGTTCAAAATTGAATATATTTAATGGATATACTTTTCTAGAAACATACACTGAGTAAAGGTTATCATAGCATTTGTAGTTATGTGAAAACGCTACGGTTGTTATTGGAAATTCTAGAATATAAATGTAAAAAGACACATCACTTTTTCTTGTTTGAAAGCGCTAATCTTTGTTGCTATGACTTGCAAAGTAGGGAATACCCTTTAGCCAGATGATCTAATTGGTTCCTGGGAACTCTAATCCTGGACTAATTAGGAAGCCCCAATCTGAGTCAAGCACTTGGGAAAACGTTGTAATACAATTCTTGCCAAAATAGACTCTTTAAAGTGCATTTTGGAGGAGATTTCTGCTGGAGTTTCTGCAGATCATTTGAGGTGTACCCAAAGAGTGTGCAAGGGCATTTAGTGCAAGAGAAAAAGCTGACTTATTTATTTTGCAAGCAGAAAGGAATTTAGGTTCCATCCTAAGTGTGGGTCAGTTTCATACTCTGCAATGGATGAGGAACACATGAATTATAGCCCAATGCAACAAAAATGGAGTAGATTAATAGCCATATTTCCTTAGTAGTAGCCTTCTTATTGGTGCTCTCTAGTTGCCTTGGACTTCAATTTCCAGAAGTGAACCAGCATGATCAGAATTCTCAGAGCAGCAATTAATATAGATGAAAGATAACCAGTTGAGGAAAGCTGTTTAAAAGGAAGTGGATCATTAGTTTATTTTTGATAGGGGAACACAATTAGGGAATGTTATGCCCTAAACTGTGAATGTCTATACAAAATGGAGCTCCATTAAGCTCAATTGCATTTACTTCCAAGGAATTAACCAAACGATGCTTATTTAGTAGTGCTGAATTCCACTGAATTACTGTGTGGGCATACACTCAAGGTCTTATGTACAAGAATGTGCTTTGTTATTGAAGTTAACCTTTGTAATTTAAATTAGTACCATCACTATTTGTGTGGATATTTGCAGTGTTGCAAAGGAAGCATAGATGAAGTTAATGAAATTTCAGTGTGATATTATTTTGAAGCAAAAGGAAATGGAAGTGTTTACAAGTTTCTTACTAAAATAGATTCTCCAAGTTACTTATTGCTTCCACAAGAAACCTGGCAATATTTGAATGGACATATACCTGTGTGCATTTTTTCTCATCTGTAATAATTAATACTCAAAGCTAACTGATGAACATTTGCAAGCAAGAGTGAGATTGAATTTTGTGAGATGATCATGATAGAGACAAGTCAGACCTGTTACTAAAGGAATGAGAGGAAAAACATAGCTTAAGTCCAAAACAAGCAGAAAGTATGCGGAAATTGCTCAGACACTGCCCTAATTTACACAAATGTATGTTCAGCACAATCAGAATTGCAATATTCTGTTATAATAGCCATTCCCAGTAAAAATAGTAGTAGCATTCCTGTGGAATTGATTCCTGGTCTGGACTACCTAGCTGACAATTTTGTATCTAGATATAAAACCAAATGTAAATGTTCCAGTTAACAAAAAATGCTGTCAGGTAAATAGTCAAAGTGCTCAATTAATAACTCTGTTTAATGTTTTTAAAGAGATGTCTTAATATGATTTTGTTATATTTTTTATTTCATTTTCATTTCTTCAGTTTTTACTCATTACAAAATTTTCTATCATTGTATGATAAGTGTTGCAGCCCTCAGATTAATGAAGCAGTCCTCAAGTGTCCCTCTTGATAATTTGAGACTGAGACTATTATAACATTGTGGAGACATGGCTTATAGGAAAAATGCTTAAAAAATAGGTTGCCCATGAATATCACCAATTATTTTCTTTCTTTCTTTCTTTTATGGCACATACTGAAGTTTCTGCCCTGTACATTTGTTTCAATCAATGAAATCCAATTTTCATATCATGTTAGTATCGCAAACACTGATCACCACATCAATTTACTAAGCACTCACACTATATAAAGGTGGCACTGAGTAAATGCTTGGCAACCTGCACCAACCACCCCCAGACTTATATAATGTGAAATCGCAGCTGGACTTCCTTATCATTCTTGAACGTTATCTCTAAAGAGTTCTCTTTATGAGCGGCAAGAATCACACGGCAAGTGAAAGAAAGTTATAGGTTTTCGTTAATTTTTGCTCCGGACAAGTGGGATTTAAACAAACAAGCCCACAGGGCAACTTTTATATCTACCGAGGTTGATTTCCATATTTCTAAGATTGTGCGATCTGACCCTAGCGCTCTTCAATATTAAGAGATCCTCTCGATCGAAGATTAAGAAGAGACTGGACAGCCACTTGTCTCAAATTGCATAGGCCAGGGTCTCCTGCTTGAGCAGAGGGGTGGACTAGAAGACCTCCAAAGTCCCTTCCAGCTCTATTCTGACTGATTGATTGAAACGCGGAAGGGCAAGATCAACATGAATAGCTAAGCTGCAAGAAGACGAACGAAGGAGGCCCTTACGCCACATTTCTGTCCCCACGTCCCGCAGAGTGAAAATAAGGAACTCGATTCACGGTAGTGTTTATAAGGCCGAGCCATTCGTTTCTTCATAGCAGTTATAATATTAATTGGGAAAAGAAGTGCTTTTCACGAGGGAAATAAGTGAGGTCAATTTTTAATATAAAGCTCCTTCGGGGAAGGGAAGCGCAAGAGCTCCCAAAGCAGCGCGGAGACGACGGCACAGAATTCCACCCTCGCTGCGAGGCTACAACATCCGGGTTGCAGACAAAAGAAGATCCACTTTCACTCAGGCTTCCGTTGGCCTTGCAGAACCGGAAGCGGACGTACAACCGGAAGCACTCGTTTGGTGGCTGGGCCCCTTTTGCCGGGCACTTTACCCGGTGGTGGCGGTGGGAGAGCGGCCGGCCCCCTTCCTTGCGAGGAGGATGCTCTTGGCCTCGCGCGGGTGGGGGCGGCGCCTCGGGGTGGTCTGGCTGCTCGCCTTCCTTGCGGCAGGTGAGGAGGGGTCGGTTGCCGTGGCAATGCTGAGTGGCGGGGGAAAGGGAAAGCATAGCCCGGAGGAAGAGAAGAGCTGCCTTTTAGACGCGCCTGCCGTCCCGACGGCCTGTTTGGTGGAACGCTTGTCCCAGGGGCTCCCCCCCGCGGGTGGGGAAAGAGGCGAAGGAGCCCCTTCCTCTGCCTCTCTCCGAAGTAGGATGCGGCGGGGTGAACCAGATAGCAAACGCTTATTTTGCTCGCTCTGCATTTCCGTGGCTTCCAGGTTGCATGGTTCTTCTCTCCCGTTTTCATTTCTGATGATAAAGGGAGTAAAGGCAAGGTGAAAGTGTCTCTTGCTCCGTTTAAAGGCTGTTGAGTCACGCCTTTGGCAGAGATGGGCGCAAAATGGAAAGCCTTAACTATTGAGGATTAGTAGGTTAATTATAGTTATGGCTGGATTCTCGCTTTGAGCAAATAAAGTATGTGTGGTTATGCTGCATTAAATTATGTGTATTTCTCTCTACATGTACACACCTGTATGTATGCGTATTTTTCAGCAGAAACAGACGAAACCTCTGACCTGCTATCAGAAGAGATAGGTGAAACTTCCCCACCATTAAATCTGGGAAGCAGTTCTGTCCATTCAAGCAGCGATGGGCACAGAGAATCGGTACAGTATAGGACTGCAGAAATTGCTGATGCCATGATGAGTGGGAGCCTTCTTGCAGACCATTATGTTGTATTGTCGGTTATTCCAAGCGACACAAAGGAGACACATCTCTCTGAAGCAGACACCGGTACTTGCGATGCGTCAGCAGATGGTGAATGCCGTACGAATAACATTGCCTCTGTATCTCAGCAAGTGTCTCCTGCACAAGAGCCGATAGTACATCCAGCAGTAGCGCTGGAAGCAGTGCATCCTTCATCAGCAGAGGACTCAAATAACACAGATGGTATGAAAACCCCAAAAGTGAACTGTGAAGAAAGAAACATTACAGGAATAACAAATTTCACATTACAGATTTTGAATATTTCCCAAGTAAGTGATAATTATTCTGATGTATTTCTCCTTAAGCTAAAAGTTGGTGATTTGGGCTGACAACATTGGTCTTGCTTAGGTGCAGCTAAAGTAGGGTCTGGATAGGACTACAGCTGTGTTCCTTAAGCTTGGAGCTTTAAGATGTGTAGACTTCAACTCCCAGAATTCCCCATTGCTGGCTGGGGAATTCTGCAGGGGAAGTCCACACATATTAAAGCTCCAAGGTTAAGAAACAGTGGACTAGAGTAAAAATGTGTCTCTTTATGCTATACAGTACTTAATTTGTATTACAGTACTTGCTTAATTTGCATGCTGTTGAATCTGGGTTTTTTTCAAATGTAAGGGAACGGCAATATTCCTGTTAAGAGAAGGAGCTAATGAACTGGATTGTCGAATTGACTTCACATAATATAACTGAAATGGTTATTTAATTAATCCGTTTGGATTGAATAAAACATAGACTAACAATAGACTAACCGCATAACCAGGTGGTGGTGTTTTTTACCAAGTCACAAAAAAATAACCAACTTTAAAACTAGTCCACAAGGCATTATGTGAATGCAGCCCTTGGATTTTTATACATACATTGTTTTCTTACTGTCAGCAATCTACAGAGCACAATGCTATGCAATTTGAGAGGTATAACCATGTAAAATGATTCTGAGAATAAGGATGATGGATTCTATTTTGTTTTTTTCTGAACTTTTTTTCATCAAATCTGAAGATTGGCATTTCAACTGATCCAACTTTAATCTCCTAGGAATGCATTGTTGTTCCTAAAATTGTTAAGAAAAATGTCTCTGAAGGATAGTATTTATTTCATAGAATGCTTAATTGAGGTATCAAAACAAATGAATATCATCTGCAATATTGGAGGCACACTGCATACTGATCGCTATTCCAAAGGCATTTTGTTGCCTTCTGTGTGAACTGACTGCATTACTAGATTTAGATAGCTTTTAAGTTGATATAGCACACTTATGTTCTGTTATTTAGATTTAAGGAATGTAGATTTCCTGTTATGTGTTTATTCTTGACAGCTATTGTCAATATCAAACTATCACAAGATTTTATGGGTTTGATTGTGTCTTTGTTCTTACAGGAAACTATTCAATAATTGATATTCAAAATATTTAATAAACTAGCTGGCCAGTATACATATTTACTTTTGAAATTAGGAAATTAGAGCTCTCAAATTCATTCTACGCATCATTATGAGAAAATCCATGTGGTCGCTAAAAGTTGACAATGACAGACATGTCAATATAATCAATTCATACTATGGTTATTGTTCAAGTTTGAAACATGTTTTATAATGGAACGGCTAGTTAGAATTTTCATGTAGAGGCACTTCATTGCTTTTCTGAGTAGCACTTAGTTTTTGAAATTAATTTTTAATCTCTATTTTAGGATTTAATGGAATTTTTAAATCCAAATGGCAGTGACTGCACCTTGGTCTTATTTTATACCCCTTGGTGTCGTTTTTCTGCCAATTTGGCTCCTCATTTTAATTGTCTGCCACGAGTGTTCCCAACACTACATTTCTTGGCCTTGGATGCCTCCCAACATAGCAGGTAAATTTTTATTCTTTTCTGAATTATAATTGTTAACTTTATTTTATACATTCATAATGTGTCTTTACAATAATAATAATGTAATGTAATAAAGTAATAATGATACGTAAGGAATGCTTTCTGACCATCCACTACTTCCTGTTCCAGGACCTTTAATTTTTTTTTTTTTTGTTTTACATGGTGATTCTAGTTCAATGAAAATAACTGAGAACTAGTTTTTATAATTTTTTTAATGAGATTTATTTTTTTTAAGCAAAATTGATTCTTCTGCTTTACTCTTTGCAGTTTATCAACTCGGTTTGGAACTGTGGCTGTTCCTAACATCCTCCTTTTTCAAGGTGCTAAGCCAATGGCAAGATTTAACCATACAGACAGAACTCTGGAAACACTGAAAGCATTTATTTTTAATCAGACCGGTAAGGTGAACTATGAATCAGGAGAATTCATAGCCTGATATAGCCCTGTCTACCTCTAGTAAATACTTATTATTTCCAGGAACATTATTGTTTTGTCTCCAGTTAGGAAGGTACTGGCAAGCAGTTTTATGGTTGATCAAGACCTAAGATTTTGGATGAATACAAAATAAGGTTGCAGTCCTAGCTAGACAAACAATATTCTACTTCTGGTGATTTTGGTTCTGCTGAGGATCTTGACATCCTGTCATTTGCTTCTCAGAACCCTTATTTGGAGAATATAACCATACTTTGGCATCAAAGGTCAATGTTAATATCATACTATAATATTGGTTATGTACATATATTTCAGTTCCTCTGTGACAGCACGAGTTATTGTTTATGATTCTTTGTATTATTTTGGGATTGCATATTTGAGAATTGAGAGTGAATGCAAAAAAGCTATCTTTTTTTGCTGTAGATATTTCTCTTCATGTTAACAAGGAAAGAAACCAGGTTTTTTCAGTTTTCCTTATCCACAATAGAGGGTAAAGCTACTTTCCCTAATGCTGTAGCAGATAATTGGGAAAGCTAAGACAGAAGCAGTATTTTTGAACTGGAGTTGGTTGAAAGATGGGTGGCTGTATGAATGTTTTAAATAAATAAATAAAAATATTTTTCTTCACTGCCTCTTGAAGGAGAGAAAAAAATCATGGCACTATTCCCTTTACTGATATGATTTTAGACTAGGATGTTTGCCTGTTTATTTTCTTTCATCTTCCCCTGGTAATATGAAGAGAGAAAACAGGCTAATCAAGTACATATTATGGAAATTATGAAAACACAAACTTATTGTGCTTGAGGCTGCAAGAGTTCTTAACAAATGAAATGGAAATCGAGCAGCCCACAAAGAATCAAATACGTAACATTAATAGTTTTACTAGAAATATATTTTTACTTCAGTGAATAAATTTTAAAGTATAGTAAATGCCTTAGTGGATGACAACTAGTATGCTATTTTCAAAGTAGAAAATGGAGGTTTATACATGCAAATAGCTAAGTACGATTTACAATGCTTCACTTTGCATCAAAGTAATAATTGGATATTTCATTTCAGGTATACAACCTAAATCTGATGTGATGGTGAGCATGGAAGATCATGTTGGTCCCCTGCCTAGCACACAGTATAAAGGAATAGATTGGCTCCTATTGTTTTCTTTATTGTTTCTTATCAGTTTCATCATGTACGCTACTATTCGGACAGAGAGCATCCGCTGGTTAATACCTGGTCACGATCAGGAGCATCAGGAATGATATGTGATTTGAGAATAAGTTGATAAACTTGTGAATTCCTTAATGTCTTGTGAACTCGAGTCCTGTTAAGTTTATTGCATATTAAAAATGGCACATTATCATTCAGAATAAATTTTTTAACGTACAACAATGAACACTGTAATTGGTTAATTAAATGGTGATGGGACAGCTTTACCCTATAGAATCTATACTCTGCAGAATCCATTTT
Source organism: Oxyrhabdium leporinum (assembly GCA_032468155.1). Classification (NCBI taxonomy): domain Eukaryota; kingdom Metazoa; phylum Chordata; class Lepidosauria; order Squamata; family Cyclocoridae; genus Oxyrhabdium; species Oxyrhabdium leporinum. The sequence continues at coordinate 216,821 of JANHFL010001722.1, read as the reverse complement.
TAATGAAAATATATACAAATTATCAAGGTGTATAAGAATTTCTACAATAGGAAGCAGAGATATGTTCACTCTTATAGAAATTCTGTTGTAGAAATTCTTATACACCTTGAAAATAATTGCAGGTGTGTAAGATTGTAGAACGAAAATAATAGATTTAAGCGTTAATTGGGTTTAGAAACTATCCTTAGCTTTAATGAGGTACACTTTTTGAAAATATAATGCAATTTGATAAATGTATACGTTATTGACACCTTCACATTTGTGCTTTGATCACAGTATTTGATTAAAAATACTTGGTTAGAATTAAGAAAACATTTAATAGGTCCTAATGTTCATGTCATTTATACTACAAACTGAGACATAGGTTAGTATTTTAAAAGGATATAAGGCAATGTCACGGTAGGTTGGAAAGAGGAAATATAATTTCATGCACGATACTGTGATATTTAAATTAAACATGGGTGTAAATATATGTATAATTTCCTAGACACTGCCTTTTTCATGGTATTTTTTTGTTTTGTTTTGATGTTTGTGTTTGTAAGAATTTGAATTAATAGAAAATAAAAGAATAACCTATAACATGGATAGTTACAGCATTGTGGCTACATAAAATACAGCTAGATCTTTAGAGCTGTTATGTCAATAAATCCATTCATGGTAAAATATTTCAACTTTTAAAAGCTTCATTGGAAAGACAGCATAAGAGACCAATGTAAAATACCACAAATGTGCATGAGACATAGAAAACAGAATCAAAAGTGAATCAAGATCTGGAAGAGATGATACAGACATATCTTATTGTCCTCTTACATTTGACAACTGAAGTGCTGTTTACTCATAGCTGAATATTTTTGTACAAAGACTACAGATCATGAACTGACAGAATGGTGGACTGCTTGTAAAAGTGATTACTGTTTCCTTGTGCTCCCGGATAATATTACGTTTCTTAACTCGGCAGCATTTAGTACAAACAGCAGAATACTAGATAAATTACATTTTCCTTGTTTCAGACATTGCCACCGGTAGCTGCTGCCGCCACCTGGCTGGGGAAGTTGCCAACTCTGCTCACTCACCCGAATTAGCGTAAAGACCCAAAGAAGTGCAGGCACTTTTCAATCTCTACCAACTCTCAGGGTACCCAAGGGCTGTGGCCCTTGATTTAACGAACCCAAGCCGATCATTTCGGGCATCCGGGAAAGGCTCAAGCCAAGCGCTTTCCCTCGGGGAGAACCAGGGACCGCCACACTTTCGGTGCCCAGCCTGGGAGGATCGATTCGGGCCTTCCAGGAAAGGGCTGCGCAGGTCGGGGAGCACTGGCGCGGGATCGCGACGAGAAGCTCCCCCTGGCGGCCGCCAAACACTTTGGGGCCGCAGCGGCGCAGGCGCAGGCGCTGGCAGGAGGGGGCGGAAATGCCCGCCCGAGCCATGCTGAACCCGCGCGGGTCAGGGTTGGGGCGGCTGCTGCTGCTGCTGCGAGGCGGCCTGGTGGCTGTGGGAGGCCGGGGCTGCGGTGGCGGCCGGAGCAACTTCTCAGCTATGGTGAGCGGCTGAGCAGCAAAGGAGAAAAATCCTCCTCGGAACGATTTGACAGATGGGGGGGACGGCGGGAGGGGTCGATCGGGATCGTCCGCGTAAAAAATGTGGCCCGGCGACCTTTACTCAATGTTGATTTGCTTACTTTGAAGCTCTTAACTGCGGTCTTAAGCTTTTGGAAGGACGACTTAGGGAAGGCTGACCTGGAACTCCAGATTTGGACCTCTGGGCTCTTTTTTGCAAGGGAGAACGTTAAATGCTCCTCGCACGTGTAGTTCGAATATTGAAGTTTGCAATTGGCGCTTTCCCTTTTTCGTCCTGACTTAACGACCTTCCTTATGGGAAGCTCTTTTGCATTAAACCTGGATCTGGCTGGGACTGCTTCAGATTCTACCAACTTAATTCTTAGATCGGCTTTCAGGTTCTGCTCCTGTGCCTCCAGGTGAAACGATTCAGAGTCGTCGGGGAGCGAGCAGTGTAGAAAATTTAATACATAATACTAATAATTTAGGTATGTTAACCAGTTATCTATAAAAAAAGGCAGGGCAAAAATAACATCTTCACAAAGTCTTTTTGTGTTGTTGCATGGCTCCCAATATTTTTCTGCTTGGTAAATGGTTGTTTGATCTTGCAAAAGCTTTCATAGGGATAATCATTGCTTCTTGCCGCAAAAGATATTGGAGCATCTTAAATGAACACATTTATTATGAATGTTTTTGTGGAAAATAGTCCAGAGAAAATTACGATTTAAAAAAAAACGTTTAAATGCCAGATTGATTATTTTTTCCTTATGGATTTTGTACATTGGTTAATGAAGGCTTGTACTAAACAGCAGACTAGTGCTACAGATACTATTACTTGTATCTGTAGCATCTCATCTGTGATGGTCAGTTTTCCTACAATCAAGTGACTACCAATTGCTTTGCTTATTATGACAAGTTATGCACAGTAACAGCAGATTAGGCAAGTATAAATTCGTTCTACTTTGGCAAACTAATGAGAATTTTTTTACATAGTGATCTAGTGCTTGTTTATACAAAATGAAATCCCACTTAGAGCTAATTCCCAAGTAAGCATCTGTGGCAATGAGCACAGTTTGCAACCTAATATGTGCTAAAAAATGGAATATATTTCCAAATAAAATTATTTAAAAGTAACCTTTATATGTCTACATTCTTATGAATCACATCTTTAAGAATCTGTCTGATAGATCGGGGTCCCCAACCTCCCGGTTTGTGGACTGGCACCAGACCATGGCATGCCAGAAACCGGGCCCCACAGACAAGCAGAGCTTCTGTAGGATGCAGGCAGCACATGAAGCCATGCCCCCTCTGGTCTGTGGAAAAGCCTCTCTCCACAAAACTGGTCCCTGGTGCCCAAAAGGTTGGGGGTCTCTGTTAAATGGATGCAGCCTTCTCAAATGTGGCCATATAATTTGCTTATTCATCTAAATTATTATATGGTTAATGTAATCAAGGTCATTTTTTGTTCATTCAGTATATCGTTCCTTGTCTGTTTTACACACACACATGCACGCACACACACACACCTTACGTAATGGCCTCATCATACATCCTGAGAGGCAGATTGTGCATCAAGTAATGTGATGAACTTTTAATTGGAATGCTCACAGCTCGTTTTCTGAACAGCTGAATAGAAGTGGGGAGGTTGTGATATGACACTTTGTGTATTAATGACCCAATAGTTACTTTAAGTAACCTTGAATTCAGGAACGAATTGCAAGCCTAGGTGTATTCAGTTGGCAAACAAGCAGTGCATTAGTGTTGAAATTCAAGAATGAAGTTCAGGCATGCATTGAACAACAGACATTGAAGTAATGACAATGTAGGAAGCTATTAATAATAGTACATAATAGCTAACGCACAAACCCAAGAATCTCTAATACATTTTGTTAGATATATTCTCAGAGTGTCAGTCTAAGGCTTGCAATTGGTGGTTCTGAACTCTAATAAGACTCATGGGTTATTTTATCTGTTAATCTAAGTTACATATTTCAAACTGTCAAAAACTTGATTTTGCTCTATACCATATACCAGATTATTCTTAAAAAGGAAATACTGCTTTCTTATTTCACATTTTGCAAAATATATTTTATTAATGACTTCTAAAAATATATAGGAAAAAAACCTTTCAAATAAGCATAGACCCAAAATAAGCATAGGCCCCAATAGTTTGACATGGTTTTCCAGGAAAGAACTGCTAAAGAGGAAGTGGAAATTACAACATAAAAAAAGAATGGTGAGTGGACATTGAAATGTCAACAATTAACAAAAGGCCATATATGACCCATGATCTGTGATTGCATCCTACCACATAACTGGTTAAAAGTGGTAAGTAAATAAAAGTAGACATTTGAAGCCATCCAAGAAAAATAAAATAGCTCCATAGGCCAATCGATTCTATCTCCGTTATCGGTTACTCATGTAGAATTAGTAGTTAATATTAAATGGCATGCAGGCAATATGTCTGGAAAAATTGAAAAGAGATAATGGTCATATCTTCCTTTCCAAATTATCTCTACATTCTTAACAATTTATTGTCATTATTTTGTTTGTTTTTTACCCTTTATTGAAAGTGATAATATGTGATGTTATTTATATTCAGGAAAAACACCTGGTCCACTTATGCTTGGTTGCATAGCGAACATATGGAGTTATGGCAGACCACCTGTCCCCCAAAAGCTGCTTAGAATCTGGTCCTGAAGTACAGCTGCTGCAGAGTCCCCTTATGACCGACTGCTTACCTCCCTTCCCCCACTGGGCTCCACTTCATCCTCCTCACTTTTCTAAGAGCGCTGGAGTTAGTGTTAGGGAAAGGGGACAAGCTGCAGAACAACTTGTTTTGCTTCCCTAATGAAGCCTCACAGCATTCCACAGTGCCGCAGAATACTCAGAATAGAATAACAGAGTTGGAAGGGACCTTGGAGGTCTTCTAGTCCAACACTCTGCTTAGGCAGGAAACCCTATACCATTTCAGACAAATGGTTGTCCAATTTCTTCTTAAAAGTTGCAGCATTCACAACTTCTGGAGGCAAATTTTTCATGTTAGGGAAGCATTCTGGAATCGATGCCATTTTCCTAGTGGCCACAATTCAGTGTGGCTGCTTCCAGATTGCGCCACCCTGCTCAGCAAGGAGCGGCTTGTCCGCTTTCCCTAACCTGAGCTCCAGAGCTGTTCGAAGAGAGGAGATGGATGTGGGGCCATGTGGGATGAGAAGCAGGTGCAGAGGCAGGAAACGGAGCATGAGGTGCCTCAAGATGGAGAGGCTTTGAGAGGCTTGCGGCAAGGCCTGGGCTGCCTCTGAGGCGCCCCATGCTCTGCTTAACAACTTGCATGCTTGTTTAATGACCAAGAATAGAGTTGGGGGGTTCATAACTGAGGTGATCATGGTGCTTCACTTAACAGTTGTCAAGATATGTGACTGTATGGGCAGGCTCTATTCCAGTCGTGAGTTGAGGACTAGCTATATGTTAAAATCAAACTACAAAAAGACCCCAATGCCCCAATAGAAGTACTTTGCTCCTTAATAAATAGGCATTATTTTCTTAAAATAAATGCTAGTATTTCAGCAACATCTAATATTAACAGTGTTTATGTTATATACTAATTATTAATAAATAGAAATCATTCATTTGTCATTTTCAGACTTTAAGCTTGTTGATTATTACTGTATTCATCTTTTAATATGCAATTAATTTATTTAATAGTAAAGTATTACTGTACATGTTTTCATCATGTATTTTATTCTATAATATTTTAATCATGTAAAAATAATTCTTTTAACTTTGCAAATACAATATGAAGAAGCTTTTCTATTGTATCTTGGTAACTCAGGAAATTTATGTTTTTAAATTGATTCATGCTGAATTTCCATCTATCAGTAAATAATTGCAAATATAAATGTGGGATATTGACATTACATAAATCAGTAAAAATATTATTAATTATATAAATATCTTTTCAGTAAGGTTAAATTTACTTGATATATAATTATGTTAACTGCTGCTTTCTTTTTTGTTATATTATTTACCATAAGATTATTCCTAATTTTTGCGTATATAATTTAACATCTCTATTATTTCTTGTTTAGAAAGTTTAAATTTTACCTCACCTTGAATAAGAACTTAAATTTGAAATATAGTGTCACCTAGTGGACAAAATGCTCTTTGTTTATAGCAAATGTAATTATTCAAATTCATAGGATTGGAGTTTCAAAAATTGTTCACTTTACATATATATCTGAAGTTTCAATTGAATTTCAGAGATTTGTGATGTTTAATCTGATTTAATTGAAATGTTTAATTTGTTTGAATGTGTGTTGAAGATTGTGTGTTGAAGATTGTGTTGAAGAAGTGCTGTTAGTTTTTTCCTTTGAGGAAATTGACTGATGGGAAGTTAATTTACTGTTTAGTTTTTATAAACTGTAGAAATAGAAGGTAATGAATTATGTAAAATAGGATGTTAAAAACAAATCAGAATACCTATTAAATCAAACTACTCCAGGCTTTCTTCTTAAATCATTTCTAAATTCATGGCTGAATATGAATTCTAGTTTGTTTTATCATTTGATTTTTAACTTCATTAAATAACCTAATCCTCCCCCCCCCCCCAATGTTTAGTTTGACTTCAAAAGCCAGTTCAGAATAAAATATTCTTCTGTAATTTAGGAATTTATATTTGTTTTTTCTTGGTTTCTAACATTACAGTTTTATTTACTTCTACTCAGAAGTAAACTCCAGCAGTAAGAAGAGAGAGAAGTAAACTCTCTTTCTCTGTTGAATTGCGGACTGTGAGTTCTGCTACTCCATAATTCCATCCCATGTGCAAAGCATTCCTGAAGATATGCATGTCTTTTTATAATCATTGTTTTTATCCTGCATCACTTGCAAGGAAAGTTGATATTCTTTTTGCCAATAAATTATTCTTTTTAAATGTTTTTTGCCAAGGATATACAAATAATGCTTTCAGGCATCACTCCTTTCCAGCTCTCCAGGAGCTGAGAAAAAAATGGCAGTTCAACCTGCCTATATTTTTCTTTCAAATTTTATGTGTTGGCAACATTCATGGTTTTCACATCACAACATCTGCTGTTTTAGCACCAGACTTCTGGAAAATAGAAAAACTATGATTATATAGAAATATGCAGGGGCATTGTATTGGAATGCCACCTAAAAAGCACAAACTTTGCTCATCATTCTAACTTCAATAAATGTGTCTTGTGAATATAAATAAATGAACAGTAAATGTGAACATCCAGATGTAAGGACTTGGATGTGTATGGGATTGTGATAATCATTCTTATTAATGAAGAATATAACGGGTGTGTCAAATTTTTCATCTTTCAATTTCCAAACATTAGGGGTGCTTAAAAGTTGTAACATGCCTTGGGGATTGTAAAGATATTTTGGTTACTTTAATATAATTTAGATGTGCTTAGTAAGTAACTACATAGATATCATACTTTTTTAACGTTTTGTTTGTTTCACCCTCTGCATTGATATAATAAAAGGTTACTTTATTAAAAGACGTGAAGGGAGTGTTAAGAGAGTGCTTGGACCAGTTTTCTGGAATTCTTAATAATATTGAACAAAATCTTGGCAGTTTATATTGTAAATGCATTGTTCATTGCATCTGGTTAAAAAAAGATTAAATTTATTAATATCTCCAACCTGGATTAGGAGAAAAATGAGAAATGAAACAGGATGATGGGCAGACTGTCCAATCGGAAAACAGATGCTTATAGATAGCTATGTGGATTCATCTACAGTAATTGCTAGAGAAGGGACAGAGAAAACATTTACGTTTTATGCTGTATTACTATGCTTTACAATTGGAGAGTTATAGTCAGCAGGTGGTGTCAAGCTGCAGAGATTGGATATTCCAGAGGGTGCTAAACTACCAAGAGAGAAATATTTGTAAATCTGCTTCTAACATGTAGGTGATATAAAAACCATCCATATAGATGAAATTATCAGCCAGATTTTAAAAGTTTTTACTTACCTAAAATATAATACGAAGGCATGTGTTTGTCAGAGCAGAGTATGCTGCAGTATGTGTAAGATTGTTTTCTCATTCAAAAATATTTTTCACTTTTGTCCCACTGGAACCATAGCAAAATAACCTGAATGAGGAAATCACCTGTCCAGACAATGTTCTCTTTTTAACTTTTTACAGGCCTATTCTTCCTTTCCAGAATTGTCTCTCTCAGAGTTTCAGACTTTTGTAATACAGAGTCCTTAAGGGGCTTTGGGAGATCTCCTTCTTTAAGGGGGGGCGGGGTGTTTCCCTCAAAAAATTAGTTTTGCAAATTTCAGAGGTCTGTCTCAATATGCCTTTTAGTTTTACATGGATACTGCTGTTGGTTTAGGTAAGGGCAGGCATTTTGCCTGCATTTGACTTTATATTGTTAATTGCTTATATTTTGGTATTACAATGATATGAGAATAAAGGGACATAAAACAGCTTAGCTGCCACTAAATTTCATCCAGCATTTCTCTATTAAATCAATGTCTAAGCATATTTTGCCAAGTAATAGTAGATAATAATTTTGCTTCTCAGACATTCGTTGAACATCCTAAAATAGCTGAGAATTCTCTCAAGTGAGCTTTTTTTAAACTCATGCTTAATTGAGGAAAAGAGATTAATAAACATAGTATAAGTAGTATTTAGAGCCTCTGCAAGAGTAATGCTTTAGTCCCGCTTTGTTTTTCCTTGCTGGTCCAGAAAATGTACTCTTGGAAAATAAGATTTTCAAATTAAAATTATTAAACATAGTTAGATTAGTATTACTCTAAATTTAACAGTGTTTAATATTATCCTTCCCCAAGTTGCTTTGGATAGTAAGAGGGGTGGCATATAAATTTAATGAATAAATTAGGAGAAGGAACCCATTCCTTTATCTCTGGTTAAAAGATCCAAGAAACCTTATAAAAGAATTGTATGTTTAGCATTGTACTGAGATGAAGTAGCTTTTGTTAATGAAAATGTAGATAGCAATATTTTTATATCCTAATATGTCCCAAAAATTCTATGCTCATCCACTAAAGGGATTAAAATGTGAAGTTAATTTCCAGTGTTAAGCATATATAAAAATAAAACTATATTTGAGTGCTTAAAAGTCACTTATCGGTAGTAAAACGGAAGATATTTTTATTTGTTATTGGGTGTCCAGATTTCAGTGGGAGAAAATTAAGAGCATGCTTTTCTTCTGTATGACTTAATATAAAAGTATTTTCAATTTTAGTGGATTATGTTTGCTAATTTTATATAGCAGCAACTGCTCCCACCTCCTCTGCTTTAGGACAGTGCATACTCAAATGCAAATATCAATGATGTTTGTTTTCTACCTAAGATGCTACCTAAGATGTTTTAATTTAGATGCTACTTAACTTCATATTCTAAATATAATGAATCCATACATGATTTTAAGGGAGGGAGCAGAATCAACCTGTACAATTCTATCTGTGAAGACACAACCAGTATGATTGCAAATAATTAATGCAATGTGGTCTTTTCAATCTAATAAGCCTCTGTATGGTTAACATAGATTTATGGTGTGTATTCCTCTTTCTTTGCCATCATAGTCTTCACAGTCTAGCTGGTTGAGCACCGAAGAAAGGAACCAAGCTTTATATGATCTCAAAGCTGCTGGCTGGACTGAGCTCACTGAAAGAGATGCTATATTCAGAGAAATCGTATTCAAAACCTTTAATCAGGTAAATACCATTAATTAATATTCTTGATTTAAAAGAAATACATTTGTCTTGATTCTCCCTTGTACTTGAAAAACCCCATATGCTACCAGATCCTGTTATTTTAAGTTTTACAACTTTATGATGGTGATGGTGATGGTGATTTTTCTTTAAAAATGTGAAAAGTGATACATCTTTTTTAAAGGATGGTAGAACTTTGTACTGAATAAGACCCAACTTATATATATTTGACTGGAACTTTGTGGTCTACTTGCTGTAATTGTTCTTCAGAAGCTAAAGTCTACTTTTTCAAATGTTGAAAATGTCAAAAGTTTATGATCTTGTGGGGCTGCATTACTAGCTTTCTGGGTCTACATGCGGCTTGCGGGCTGTGGTTGGGCACACCTGATTTAGAAACAGTTAATTGGGTTTAAAATGCTAATGAGGAGTCTTTAAATTGACAGGTTAGCGGATTGTAGTACATCTAATTGTCATTTAAAAACTATAATATTAATTAGTGGTATTTAAAAATTGTAGAGACTTATATTCACACCTAAGTTCAAAGCTGTTTATTTGGGAAGCAAAGATAAAGTCTTTATATTTTAATTTTGTGTATCTACACAAAATTATCATATTCCACTTACCCAAATGTTCTCTTTGATGATTTGTTTAAATGCACATTTAGTTCAGACATGAATCTTGTCTGTTAATTCATGGTTATTCTACTTGACTATATCATTGTACCTAGCATTGAGTAGGCATTGTCATAGGTTTTTAGAATTTTCTGGTAAATTCTAAGAATATTAATTTTCATTTTTAGCTGTAATCCTAAAACAGCCTATCTGCTAAATCAGATTTGTATTCTCCATTACGTTATATTATGTATGAATGGAATTTGAAATCGAGACCACCTGGTTTATCCTATCATGTCAAGCATGGATGATGTTAACAATGGCTTGCTGAAAAAACCATGGTGATTTGGTTTATATACAGATTATCCTCTATATTGTTTTATAAACCACATTGCATTAGCTTGACATGTGGGCATATTTAGAAATAATTTGCCTAAAGCTATCTAGTGAGCTTATGATATAGGCTACATAAGCATCTGTTCCTAACCAGATGATGCCAATATGATAAAACATGCTGTAAGCTACCCCATTTGTATTTGAATTGCAGCATTGCTTGCAAATGCAGAAGTGATAGAGTGTGCACTGCAACATCTTAACCCATTCTGTCACCTTCTCAACTTTCCTCTTACTATGGAATACCTGTGGGAAGCAAGGTTTAGGGGCTTCCTGATTCTTTACTCAGCATGTTAGCACCATGCAAAGTGGTCTGTATTTATTGACATCACAGTTGAAAATGTATCACTAAAAAAGTTATATATTAGTTCTAGTTCTATTTTGTGGAATTCATTGTCATCAAGTATTAAATAGTTTTAAAAGAGCATGGAAAAATTCATGAAGAATTAGGCTGTCAGTGGCTACTAGTTCTGATATCTGTTTGCTACTTCTGGAATCAGTGGAGCATGAGTTAAATGCCACCTGCCAGGAAAGTAGTAAAAAAAAAGTGGGGGAGGACTATCATTTTTGGTGAACTTTTGGAAAACATCAGATTGACCCTTGTAGTACAAAGATTGTTGGACCAGAAGAGTTCGGCCTAATAATCCCTATTAGGAGAGGTGACTGGTAGAAAGTTGAAAATATAGTTTTGTTTTGTTTCTTAAATGGAAAAATGGAAACTAGTTGTCCTTATGTTTAGCATTTTAAAAAGCCTTTTCTTCAGAAAAGAAAAAAAAAGACAGAGAAATAATTGTTAAGGGAAAAAATAAAATATATCATGTTCCTTAGTTGATGTGATATAGCTCTGCATTGGCAATTAAGTAACATGAATGTAAGTTGAGTGCACTATCCCTTAGAGATCTTTTAAATCCATATTTTATAAAACATTAGGCTTCTCAGTTTAAACAGTAAAATTTGGCAGTGCAGCATTCATTAATCCCACTCTGAGATAAGAAATTAAATAGGAAGTTGGAATGCTTGTGTATAATATACAGGTAGCCCTTGACTTAAGACTACAATTGACCCCAAAATTTCCTTTGCTAAGCAAACACAGTTGTTAAGTGAATTTTGCCCCAGTTTACAACCTTTCTTGCCACAGCTGTTAAGTAAATTGCTGCAGTTGTTAAGTTAGTAACACGGTTGATAAGTGAAACTGGCTTCCCGATTGATTTTGCTTGTCAGAAGTTTGCAAAAGGGGATCACATGACCCTGGGATACTGCAACCGTCATAAATATGAATCAGTTGACAAGTGTCTGCATTTTGATCATGAAATCACAGGCTCTTCTACTATTTATATAATTCATATCACTCCTGTTTATGTTGAACCTCAGCCTACCTTTTGAAAATAACTTCATTATTTAATTGAATATCTTCTCAAAAAGAATCCCTTTCAGAATAATATATTTGACTGGATGTATTTTTTTTTAAATGTCTATTTTTCATTTTGTTTAAATTTTTGAACTTTTTACACTTTTGTTGTATTAAAACACAGAAGATAGACTCATAGGGCTGGAAGAGACCTTGGAGATCTTCTAATCCAACCTTCCACTCAAGGCAGGAGGCCTGTTGAAAAATCCTAATAAAAACAATAATAAAAAATAATTCTACACTCAAAGTTGTATTCCCAAATTCTATTAGAGACCCTAGCAGACCAATTCTGAAAATTTGGAAAACCAAGAAGGCACCCCCACCCACCCACCACAAATTCAGACTTCAGCAAGAATGACATTAAATGGCCTGTCACTCACTCAGTCACAATATTCTTTTGGCTTTTTTAGGTGGAACTATAAAGTGTATAGTTCAAAGGTCAAAGACATGATATTCCTTATTTTTGTATGCTCTTAGGAAGTTTCCTTTTTTCTGCTGTATGATCAGCTGGGTTTCCTGTTTATTTTGGCCAAATGGCAATGAAAGAGACAAGGATATTTAGAAATTCTTCATGTTGAAGAATTACAGGACTGGCTGGAGTACTTGAAAGCTGTTTACAAAACTACTATGTTTATTAAATAAAAGCTTCAAGTTAAATACTTGACTTAGCTTTCTGTGCAACTTTTCAAGCTCTTATATCTAAAAGTGAGAAAGTAAACTCTACAAACTCTAATATCTAAAACTGGAACATCTTTTCAAGGTTGCCAGCTTGACTTTTAAAATGCATGTTTATGTTACATATGTGTATATGTGAATATTCAAGGCAGTCTTGGTTCCTGACAACTGATTTGACAAATCTATTCAGTTTTCTTACAACATTTTCAGAAGTGGCTTTTCACTGCCTTCTTCCTAGGCCTAGAAGAGAGTGAGAGGCCCGAAATCATACAGCATACTTCATGCTTAAGGTAGGACTTGAACTCAGAATCTTCTAATTTCTAGTCTGGTGCTTTTAACTATTACACCAACTAGCTCTTTTTCAGTAAAAGAATAGGTTTAGGGAAGGAAGAATGCTTGTAGATTCCTAATAAAACAGAAAAAAATAATATCTATGGAAAATTCTGCTTAAGTGAATGGGACTTTCTGGAAGGGTAGATTTTTAAAAGGTTCTTCGGCAATTATTTAAAAATTATTTAAAAATCCTGAAATGGTAATCAATGTTCTTTCACACTTATTCATGACATGATATAAAACATGTACTACATATAGTGCCTAGGTAGCAGGTATTAAGTATTAAAATTTCAAAGCTATAAGATTCATAAGACTAAAATAAATCTAAAATACACAGGGTTATCTACATTCAATAACGTAATATCCTATCTAGCTTATTCTGTCACAAAATATTTTTAATTATTTATTTACATTAGATTATTTTCTCCTATGTGGGAATCTCCTGATTTTTATAAACATGGGCTTTTTTTTTACTAAGAATACTACTGTATTCTTAATTTAAATAGAATACAGTTTCCTTGAAAATATTTACATTCATCTTTTTTTGGGGGGAAAACAAATTCCTGTTTCACAGATGTAGAAAACTGTTTGTCAAAATGACACTGTCTCAATTGCAACTCAGCAATTGAACTTACAAACTACAATAACATAGAATAAATAACATAAGAAAATTACAGATGTCCTCTAGATAAAATGAAAAGAAATGCCTAATGGTATACCATTCATAGCAATATCATCCTCCCGAAGCAATATCCCTGCAAATTACACCCACTACTTTCCTGAATACCATTCTCACCCCAGGAGAGGAGATGTTCCAAAGAAGAGCAGCCACAATAGAGAATACTTGTTTCCGAAAGCCCAGTTGTTAGAGGTCACAACATGTTCTGTTTACTAGATTATATTAGGTGAGCTTGGAGTAGGTAGTCTCCAATATATCCATGTTCCAACCCATAAAGGTCTTTATAGGTAATAATCAGAACTTCATGTTATAATGACATCTTGACCAGGCAACATTGCAACTAGCAGGGTAGCCAAAACTAGCAAAGTCTGTCTTGCCTGCAGCTTGTACCTGCTATTCCTGCAGGAAATGTAAACTGTAAATCCAGAAACACCTCCCGGTGTATGCAGAAATAATTCCATCACATCCAGAACCAGAACAGAATAGAATAACAGAGTTAAAAGTTTGGACCTGGATGACTGAGAATCTCCATAGACAAAAGAGTTGGAAGGAACCTTGGAGATCTTCTAGTCCAATCCCCTGCTCAAGCAGGAGACCTTATACCCAAAAGTGCTTTTCCAAAACTGGACTTTTTTTTTCTTTGAAACCATTTTGCTTCTCACCCAAGAAGCTTCTTCAGTTCTGAAGATGAGAAGCCAAACGTTTTCAAAGAAAAAAACCAAGAAAGTCCAGTTACCTTTTGGAAAAGCACCTTTGGGACAGCCATGTTCTGAATAATTGAGAATCTCCATAGACAGAGACCCTCTACCATTTTAGGCAAATGATTGACCAATCTCTTCTTAAAAACCTCCAGTGTTGGAGCACCCACAACTTCTGAAGGCAAGCTGGTTCACTGATTAATTGTTCTAACTGTCAGGAAATTTCTCTTTAGTTCTAGGTTGCTTCTCTTCTTGATTAGTTTCCATCCATTGCTTCTTGTTTTGCCTTCTGGTGCTGTGGAAAATAGATTGACCCCCTCTTCTTTCTGGCAGTCCCTTAGATAATTGGAACACTGCTATCATGTCATCCCTTGTCCTTCATGTCATTCCTAGTCCTAACCAAATACAAATTATCTTGGAATTAGATGACTTTTGAATGAGGAGCCATTCTATCTTACTGGGGTGAAGCCTGAGTTAATTTCTTTTTAAGCAGATGGTAACAACTTCCAAGCACTGAGATGAGACTTCTGCCTCATCTCCTACTTGACCTGGGATGGAGATAAACTACTGCATATCATCAGCATACAGATTATGCCTCTCCCAGCAGCTTCATGTAAGTGCTGAATATTATGAGGGAAAAGAATGAGTTCTGTAGCACCCTGCACTGAAATGTCAAGGGCTCAGTT
>JANHFL010001722.1:188478-201635 GCA_032468155.1 Oxyrhabdium leporinum | reverse complement strand
AAGAAGTAAAACAATGGCAGAGCAGGGTATCTAATCCTAACCTTGTAGGTGGCCTGGGATATCACAATTGGAAGCTGTGCAGAGATTTAGCAGGAGCAAAGGGATTGCACTCTTCCTATCCAAGTGTGTCATTTGCATAAACAACCAGCATGGTTTCTATTCCATACCTGGGTTGGAATCCTGACTGGAAAAGGAGACTATGTGGATTCCTTCTTGGCTAATAAGTGATAGTTGAGAAAGATTTCATGCAGAGGGCAATTGATCTAGGAAAACCTTTTTGAAATCTACAGCAAGATTCTAAGGCATACCAAGCAGAGATTATTTCCATGTGTTATCACTCCATCAAAACATATAAAATGAGGGGAAAGCCACAAATTAAAATTAATAATGTGCAACTTTAATGTGACTCAAATATATCAATTTATATTCTTCCTGAAGAAATTGCTGTCTTATACCATTATGTTATGATACAAAATTTATTTTAAGATTAATCTTAGATACAGTATCTTACACAGGGAACCTTTGAGAGTTTTGTGTCAGAACAGTGATTTGAATCTTATGTGTAGTGTGGAGACTTATTCATACCTTATTTATATGGTCCTAAGACTTACACAGTTTGTTTTTGCTTGATGTGACACATGAAAAGAGTTGGAAAAAGATGAAATCCCAGTTCTACCATAAAACTCATTAGCAGCCTAAAGTATTCACAAGCTTCACGTAAAGATAAATCAATGGTTTTTAGAGCAACAACTTGATAGCAATGCAGGAAATTAGAATAAATGACCTGAAAACCTCCATTCTATATGCCACACTGCTTTTTGACATTTGGGGGAATTTTGAAGTTGACATTTTGTTTTTGTTTAAATGAGGAAAAAGTTCTTCTAGCTATCTGTTGAAATAGTTTTTCATTCTCAGTTTATTTTAAAGGATTAGGAATCTGAATGATAGATTTAATGTTCTGGATTTAACAGAGAAATTTAACAGTTATTTATTTTCAAATTCCTGTTTCAGCTTCTAACAGAAGTTTGCAGATATCTTAGTAGTTGCTTTCTTACCATTCCTCATTACATTCAGAAGAAGGCACATATGGTTGAGTCAGTTGCAGAATGAAGGCAGCTATTTATTCTTAATTTGAGCTGCTGAATACTTTGTAAGATGACTTGATTAACTAACTAAAATTTGGAGTTCTGCCATGTCTGAAAAACCCATCAGTATTTCTTCCATCTTCATTGTGCATTATATTCAGCTGCTTTGCTTCCACTGTATAAGATTGAATAATACTTCCATTGTTTCTGTTTCCCAGCAGTATCTCAACTGGACATTTAAACAAAGTTAAATATTTTGTCTTTTAGATTTAACAAGCACTTTGGAGTAAATATCTGATATTTTGGTTATATCATTTAATACAAATGCTGTGCCTAAAGTTCTTTAATCCCGTTCACTTACTTTGAAACGGTTGTCATGAACAAGTTAATAAAGATTATGTAGAGTTTTTTTTTCTTCCTAAAAAACATTATTTCAAAAATTTTACTTTGTAATTAAATGGATTCTGGCCAGTAAAAAGATATTGGGAGGGAGAGAGAGAAAACTACAATTATACCTATTTTAAAAATTAACCATTACTTGCCAAAAAGAACTTCAAACCCACTTAGCAGACATCCGTTAATCCAGTGGTTAGCTGTTTCAGGCTTTAATGCACACTGTTTTACACGTTAACGGTTTTGAAGTTCCAGGCCAAGGCTGACCTTTCACATCTGCTCCTTTCACGGTAGGAATCTCCACTTACAGCTTCCTGTCAGAGCAGATTACAATGACAGAGTGCAGAACTTCTGCTGGCTGCAATTTTGTTTTTGATCAAAATTATTTCTTTCACAAACAATCACGTTTGCTAAAATGTTACATCTGCTCTGCAAAACCACTGGCAGCACCACAGTTTATCAGTTGAGATCAAGTGCAGTTTTTTCATTTGGCGTTTTCAGAAAGCTGTAAATCAGCCTTAGATATGTTTGCTAGAGCTCACAATTTTCGTTATTTCCTGCCCTTTTGTGTTTCGGTATATTTGTTTTGGCAAGACCAAGAAAGACAACTTGCTGCTATGTCAAAGTAGCATAAACATGTCTAAAATTGGGGGTGATGGTGGTGAGATGGATTGTATTATTTTTTTTCTTCCTCTTGAAACCGAGGACCGATTCAAAGTTATACTATTATAATTGTGATATAATCGAAATCTAATGAATTACAAATATAGTTCTTTGATTTTGTTTTTAATATAATGAAGAGAAAGTGTCTATAAATAGTATAGCTAATATCCACCTATGCTGATCAGTGTCATTACCTTTAACATACTCTTGTGTGTTGTTCATTTTAATTTTTCGATATTTTTCTCTCTGTGCTGATTTGAGGTATTGGGAGTAGAGCAGCATAGTAAATAAACACAAAATACCATTTGCAGTTTTTTAGCGGCATTATTACTTACGGTTTGGTTCTATTTCCTTGAAGAAAATGCTACTTTAATAGTTAGAAATAGATTCAAGTTGGACAACTAGAGGTGAATTAGAGTTGCTTGCTTCACAAAACAATGTATTTCTTTAACTGGTGATATCCTTTAATTTAAGCTTTTATTTGGCTTGCTATAAATGTTATTGATTATGTTCACTTATTCAATTAAATATATTTTAGAATCTCAAAGGGTCTCTTTCAGATTCCTGAACAATTGTAGTTCTTTATTTTTAGTTTCATCAACATAAAAGAGAAACAGTATATCATGCAAAGTATTTGCTGTTTAGCCAGTTTGTTAAAGATTCCAAATATGCAAATTTTTGTTTATCTGTTACATTACTCAGCTAAGATTGAAGACAGTAAATATCAGCAGGCCTGATTTTCTAGTCAATACTGATAGAACCACAGCTTAAATATTTTCCTTGAGTAATCAAACTGATAATATGTAGAACACAAAATGAATTAGTTACAATTAAGTCCAAAGAAAATTGATACAAAATTAGTCATAACTTGCTTAAGAGTGATTGATTTTAGTGAATTAAATACCTGTATCTTTAGATCTAATAAAAAATCTGCAAAGATAATGAAATGAAATCAAATATCTTTGTTTAGATGCTTCTTTCCACCTTGCATTCTCAAAATAAGGCTTATCAGACTTACATTCTGTTTACCTTGTATTATTCAGGACACATCAAATATTTGTAGAAAATCTCATTTAAATTTAGATAGGATGTTAAAAAACTGTACAAAGCAACATCCTGAGATAGATAGATAGATAGATAGATTTCACTGAATATTTTTACGGATGCTAAAGAAGGAAAACCACACATACAATGCTGGATTCTTCTAACTTTGCCTTTCCTGGTTGCTTATTTTATTTGATCTAAAGTCTCATTTATTCTGAAATATAAATCATATGTTCCATGAATTGATTAAATATTTAGATGCATCCATACTTACAGGCAAACACATCCACTGAAATTAATACAATTTAAGTTAGTTATAAACAATTTTATTAGAATGTATTTCAGACAGTCTAACCCAAGTATAGCCACAAATAGGTTCACACAACATAATGGTATGCTTTTTTTTAACTAAGATTTTTTGTCTATGTTCATTTGCCACATTGAATGATAAACTATTATTTATATATTACAAAACTGCAGTGGCTGAGTTTACAAGATACAGTAAGATAAAGCCAAACAAACTCTATTATGTTATAGTGGGCTGAGGTGATCCAGGTTTGAGTGTAGGTTCTGTCAGTTATATATAAGCTATTCACTACAAGAATATTGTTGTGGGGGAAAAATCTACACTCCAGATAGATTCTAGTGCCATTTCTGTCAACATCCAATGACCAATGTATCACTTCAGCAAGCTGTGACACAACAATTATAATTTTTCCAATTTTTCAGAAAGTGATCTAGGCTAGTTATTCTACATAAGCTTGAGAACGTTTGAAGGGTCTAAGTCAAGGATTGGTTGTATATGATAGGAACAATCACACACTGGGAAATGAATTGCAGTCTAAGATTGTGTTTTTTTTAATTGCTTGAGCTGAATTCCAGAAGCAGATAATTTTGGACAAACCTGCCCTAAACAGACCTGGGATCTGTTATGACCTGGTAGTTAAATAATGATTTTATCACAGGTGAATTAATTTAAAAGAAATAATGACTTAACTGTCTTAACAAAAATGGCGTTTCTCAAGCAACTCGTTTTAGAAAGCAGTGGTAATAACAGTAATTAAAATATATTTGGAATAAAAGTTTTCAGAGCAATCTTTGGCTGCTACAAGTTGTAATTATTGCAACATTTATATTTTTAATCTTGTTTAAAACAATATTAGTTTGGTACGATCGGTTGAGTGCATTCATATGAGTGATTGTTTAGTACTTGTCTTCAGAGTAGCAAATAGCATAACAAACACATAAAAGAGAGGAGAAGCAGCCAGAATATAAAATACTTGTAGAAACACAAATATTACTAGTACCATCCATCTACAAATAAATGTTTAAAAATTAAAAGTTCACAAAGAGATTTTTTTTACCACTCACTAAAAAGGGTCTACAAAGTAAGAAAATAAGTTTTTGTAACATGTAAAAATTCTGTATAGCTTTAAAGAATGAATTCATCATACCCTGCCTTATAGAGTTGGCAGCCACACAAACTTCGATCATTCTTAAACACACATACAGTATTATCTATTACTAAGTAAAGGACCATGAAATTAGTGTGTCAGGTTTTTAAGAATAGGGGAGTAGCAAAGGAAGATGTGTTCCGTTGTTTCAGTTCCTTCTTTGCCACAAATCCTAGTCATGGCTCATGAATCTGCCCTCACAGGTATTATCACATACAAAATTAACTCAACTTGTGTGAAAAATCAGTGCGGTATGGCAGGCTATAGACAAGCAGCTGGATTAAAACATTGCTTTATTCCCCAGGTGTAGATATTACTTACAGGCAGTACTTAAATAACTCTAGATCAGAATTCCATATTTTTTTATAGTTATCTTGCCTTCTTCAGACTGAGTGAGATGGAATTTGTTACTTATTAAAGAGACAGCTGGTTTGGTGTATTGATTAAAGGGACTGAGCTAGAAACTGGGACATTGCGAGTTCTGGTTGACTTTGGGCTACTTACTTTCAGCCTTAGGAAGAAGGTAATGGCAACTCACTTCTGAAAAAGTTGCCAAGAAAACTGTAAGGATTTGTCCCTGTAATCATCAGGAGTAAAGATTGATTAAAGATTCTTATTTTAAAAATCTCACAGCACTTCAGAATTAACAAATCAGCACTTAATTCTCAATTTGCTGCAGTTAAAAAATAAATTAAAACATCATATAAAATTTGTAACATATAAGAAATAAAGCAATTATAAAACTAGCACTTAGAAGAACAAAATGGTTAAGATGCTTGGAAAAATAAAAATATATTGGCAAACAATTTGTTCATTATATATTGAATAGATTTTTATCCCACATGTATTACTTTATAAGTAACTCAAGGTGGCAAACATACATAATACTCCTTCCTCCTCCTCTTTTTCCCCACAATGAGAGAAAGTGATTGGCCCCAAAGCACCCAGTTGGTGTTCATGTCTAAGGTGAGACTAGAACTCACAGTCTCCTGGTATTTGGGTCAGAACCTTAACCACTACATCAAAGTAGTTTAAAAAAAAAAATTAAATAAAAATTAAAATAATGCGTTTTTGCAGGTTCTGTGTTCCAGCTTAAAGAAAATCTTTACAGGCTAAAACCAGCACACTGAACTGGGGGCAGAAATGAACTAAGCAGGATTTGATATGATATGTTCATATTACCTAGTTCTAGAGAATTGTGCAGCCTGCTTTAGATCTCTGAAACATCTTCAGAATGGCCCATGTAAAAAGCATTGCAATAATCTGAAAGGGAGGTTATCAAGAGATGGATTATCATGGGGCTGTAGCTGGTGAACCAGCCTAAGCTGGTGAAATTTATCACAATTTGTACATCTAGATCTAGAAGCCCACCCAAACTATGAATCAGATTGTTTTGAGGGAAAACCAATTCTAACCAGTGGCCATAAAGATGAATCCAAGTCTATGTTGAGAGCACACTGGTTTCAAAACGTAATACAATATTTTTGCACATAGGAAACTAATGGAAGGAATTTACAGCTTTAAGACAGCCTTAGTCTGTAAGTGTGGAAAGGTCAACGCACTTACATGTTCTACTAATTTATGGATTGGAATAAGTTTTGGATAATAAAAAGTATGAATAGAATATTGGAAAATTTGTGTTTAGAATTCAGAATTGGGAATTGCAACTATGCTATCTGAATGTAAATTCTGCAACCTCTCACCTTAACTCCTGGCCAGATGCAATGGAAGTGGCCCAAAGGTATTTGCGTGAATAGTTTGCCCCAAAAGATGTTTATTGTCTATTTATTTTCTTAAATGATATGCTTGATACTTTTCAAAAGCTTTTCATATAAATCCAAATGGATTGGATGTGTTTTTATTTCTGTTCTTTGTATTTTTGTCTACATATTAGTACCTACTATAATTTTTGTATGGCCTTTTAATTTTTTTTTGTAGAGGAAGGGCAATATTACACTGAGAATACTGCACATTGAATTAATTAAGTTTAATGTCTATTAGGTAACTCCTAGTATATGTGAGATTGATGACTATATTAATTGAATAAATAAATAAAATTACATTATTTTATTTTTCTCAGAGTTCAATAATGAAATATCTTATAATGTAAAATTATCTGAATTTATACCTGGAATCTTAAGATTGAGCTCAGAATATGTTTGGAATGAACAGAATAGTTTTGGAACATTTCTGGTAATGTCAGAATAGGTGATAATTTGAAATATTTTGTATGCCACTATCAAACAGGACTTAATTAAAATCAATGTAAAATAATGTTTTGTTGTAACATATCGAATATTCTGGTAAATAAGTCAGGCAAAAGCTTTGTTCAAAAGCGTATACTGTAATCAGAAGATCTCAAATGTTTTATTTTTCCTGGAAATATGTAACAAAGCATCCCTTGGAGTTAACTATCCAGTAAACTTTGAACTGTATTTTTTTTAATTTAACACAGACTTCATTATGTAAAGCAACTGAACAGGTGCTTTCCTGATTAGAACTTGGAAATTTATATTGGCAAACACTGAGGTACAGTATTTTGGTTAGAAACTGAAAAGTCTATTTATTGTAACAAAAATACAAACATTCACCCATTTCTTGTATTTTCGAAGAAAAGGGTGTCTTTATTTTCTGATTCTAAATGTAATGCATGATAACTAACATATGGAGAAATGAAATGTTGATTGGCAAGAGATGTTCTGTGATCAAACCTGGAACATCTAATGTTTGCATTTAGTTTTTTTAAAGATTCATATGGTGTTTCCACTATTTTTTTATTAGAAAGTTTATTTTAAATACTTTAAATAAGAAAATAAACTTTAAAAAACCCTTTCCTTGAATTTGGAAAATGTCTTGTTTTGAAGAAATGCAAATCATCATTTAAGAAAAATAAATATGTATTTGGGCAATAAACTTAAAGATGAATATGATATGTGAAAATAGTATTCTAGAAAATCTATTCATTTATTTAGCTTGGGTGCCCTCCTGACTCCCAACAACTCTGTGATTCTCAACAATCAAGAAAATTACAATGAAATCAGTTAAAAAGAAGAAAAATATAGAAGTTGAGAAAGAAACAAAGGGGCTTCATTCTCCCTTGCCAAAAGCCTAGAGGAAGAGCCATGTCCTCACAATTCTGCTAAACAACAGAGTTTAGGAGTTCAAAATGTGGGCCGGAAAACAAACACCCCCCCTCCCCCCGTTTAGGCTAATTCAAATGTATCTGCAGACAGCTGATCTTGAAATCATACTATAACTTGTCGCAGTTTTATTAAAGACCATTTGGCATCATTGGTTGGAGATGGAGAAAAAGGAATGTTATCTGAATAAAGCAAATTTGAGCCTCTTGTGTTCAAAGACTAACTGCCTATGATGTTTGATCTGTCTTTTAGTTGACATTATTCATACTTTACAAATTCATTTTTTTGTTCAGATGATGTTTTATATCAGGTATATCTAAATGATTGTAAAAATCCACACCTATTGAATAGGTATATATAAGTTAATTTACGGCATTCTATTTTATAAAGTAAAATATTCCACTCATCGCCAGTTGTTTTTTCTGGTGATAAATAAAAGGAATTTATAACTCTTCTTATGCTCTAAAATGGAAGCAAAATTCTTTGCAATAATAATAAAAAATAAAGTTATAATTGCAAAACATTCTTAAATATATTTCTCCCCTCTTGACCATTCTCTCCATTACTCTGATATAAACTTGCTGTTCATTTGCACTCTACCTAATGCCAATTGTGTGCTAATTTTACTGCCTTAAATACATGTTTCCACCTGATTTCTGATCCACTGTTTTAAATCACTGAGGGACTTGGTGAAAATGTCTTATGGGAATGTCATTATTTGGATGGCCTTTGAAATATGTAGCAGCTCCTAAAACTAACTGAGATTAAATTATATTGATTTAAACTATTTTATTCTTCAGTTACTGATATTTTTGCATAAATACTTGTAACTATTTAACCTACTTTTCCTTGAAACTTTTGACATTATGTTAATACCTAAATGTAAAGATATTCCAGTGTGTAATAGCCAATTCTTGTTACCCACAGTTTGACTTGGCTGCATTTATTCTTCATTTCTTGAAAATTAGCAAATCATATGACAATAAACAGAACTGTCCTCAGTGAAGAGAGATGGGGAAACTGTTGTTTATCTGGTCAGGTGGTTTAGATTAGCAGTGGTGCTGGTCTGTATTATGTTACTTTAAATCACAGTGTCCCAAAAGGACAGAAATTACGAAGATTGTTACAGTATGTTTCATCCAATGTAAGATCAACAAATTGGAATAATTTTATAGGAAAATCACAGCATTTTGGCAAGACACTTGTTGAAGAATTTGATCTAAAATGAAGTTTTGTTCACATTATTTGTTAATATGTAAAACATTGTTTGAATAGCGCATGAAATGTAAACATTCTAAATATCAAAGGCAAGAATGGCTTTTGCAAGATTACACAGAGTGGCAAAGTACTTAAAATAGATCAGAGTTTGTGCTTTTGCTGTCAAACTATCTGATACAGAGCTGACTAGCTAGTTTCTTCACCATAATAATTGTAAACAAGTATTGTAAATTGTAAACTACAACCATAGTTGTAGTAAAAAGGGTAAAGCCTTTTCTATATAAGATCTTGGAAAAATATAGAAATAGAGTTTAAGTTTAGGTTAGCTTAGATGAAGTTAAGTTAGGATCTGTCCGACATTCATTAGACATTAATTTATAGAATCTTGCTTATATAGTATATGAATAAGCTATGAAAATAAGGCCACCATTAGAATGAAAGAATCTGTATTTAGAATTCAGAATGATTTAGTAGGCACAATAAGTTAAAGTACAGTGAATTCATGAATAATTTGTATGTTCTTCTGAAAGTGAAATGGAGTTAAGCACCACCCCCTATAGTTGGCAGCGACTAGCGGAGTAAAATCTGCAGGGACTCCTTTACCTTTATCCTTTACCTCAAAGTGAACCATTTAAAACGTAATCTACACGGAAGCCTACAGAGCCCATGTTTCTACAGTGAGCTAGTTGTCCAGATCAGTCTTTCTTAAACTTTTTGCTATTAGGACCCCTTTCCGCTTTGAAAATTATGGAGGACCACAAAAGAGGTCCTTTTATTTGTATAAATTTATATTTATCGATATTTACCACATAGATAGATGCATTCTTGGAATATTTATTTATTTATTCAATGTATATGATTGCCCATCTCAACAAGTGACTTATGATTTAGCATATCTACAGTAAAATAACATATTAACATAATGCAAGAATACTAAAATAGCATAACAAGCCTATTAAATATTAACATAAAATAAAATATTTTCACAAAAGCTTTATTTTTCGTAAATAAAAATAGTAAGGAGAAGAGTATTATTGTTTTAAATTTTTGCAAATATTTTCAATATCGGGCAAATAATTTTGATTTCTCAGATCCCTGAGAGGATCTTGGAGGGACCCGCATGGGTCCTCGGCCCCTCTTTAAGAAACACTGATCTATATTATTGTCATTTTCCCCCTATTTCCATATGTCTTTTGTGTTGTTCAAACATATCCACAATCTGCCATTGTTAGTAATAGGCAGCCCACTTGTATCAAGATGCAGACCTAGTACTGCCTTTATAGTTTAAGGAAAATTCCCGTTTAAAGATTTGGATAGAAAATAGGATATTTCTGTACCTTTCATATTTTTCTTGATAATTTCCTAAAGCCATTCATTTAGTCCCTGTCCAGAAGAAAATAATGGACAATCTGAACCTTTGCTCTGCATAATACATTAATAATTCATTTTTGTCTACGGTAATATGTTTCTTCTTATTTTCTGGATGTGGTCATTGAGTAGACTTTAACACTGCTGAATCTCACTGACACATTTAAGTTGTATCTGATTATTAGTTATAAAAGATATATAGTACAGTCAATATAATACATTTATTCCTAGTACTAATATTAGAAATATTGTAAAATACTGATATTTTACAGTCTATCTGCCATTTACATAGAAACACATTTAATATTGATTATAATTAAGCATAACTAGAAATATGTTTAATCACAGTAGTTGTCAATACAAAAAGAATATTTGTATTCTAGAACGAATCCAGTTTTGTGAAAGATAACAATAAAATAAGTAACTTTCTAAACATATTATAACCTTCAGAAGAGTTGTAATATTTTCTCAGAAACTTTATTAACCCTGAGATTGATTAGTATGTGTGTTTCATATTTAATTAAATATAAAGAGGTGCAGTAATTGTAATATAGTAGTAGATGTAGCATGATAGAGCATACTTTTAAGTAAAAATGATTCTGATATAGTATGCCTAAAGACTCATGATAATATACCAGCAACTTTAATTATTTAGAAAATTATCAAGAAATTTAACCTTTGCTGTCAAAATTAATACAGCAATCAATGGAATATTGATCTGTTGGAAGTTACAGGTTAAGTAACATGGGATTAATGTATTTTTTGCCTATTGAATGCTTAAAGAACATCAAGGAATGAATGAATGAATGAATAATTTATATTGTTACTGTTTTTCTTTGACAATTCTTTCTATTAAAGATATTACATAGCACTTTAACTGAGTTATTAGGTAATTGTAATGAAAATATTGGGATCAAAAGGAAGGAAGAAGAGTAGTACTTGAGAGCAGCAATGCAGAAATGTGAAGGAATGTAGAAAAGGTGCAAACTGTAATATGTAAAATTTAAGGAACAAGGTGTGCAAAAGGCAGAACTTTTCTCAAGTCAGAAGGAATTCTTTGAGGAGGAGAAAAGGTTTGTTCTGGTGAGGGGTTAATATTGGAAATAAACTACTAAGCTGAAAAAATATAGCAGTTGTGTTGGTCAAACTTCCTGAGACAAATGTAATTGAATGCAAATTGTATAATACAAATGTACAAATTGTATTTTTTTTGTATACATCCTATACCTTTCCTACTGTAATAAGATTGTCCCAGAATGCTCTCCAAGACAATTTTTGTATCTCAAGGGGGAAAATGGTCTTTAAGATGTAAGCTTATTCACTACAACATGTGCTCTTTTTCTATTGAATTATTTTAAGACATGCTCAATGAGTTGGAAAAAAAAATCCAGATGTTAAAATATCCTTGTGGTGGTAAGCTTAACAATAGTGCTGATATGAAGGTCAAGACCATGGTGGATTTTTTTTTTCAAAATAAACAAAACACTTTCTAACATGAAGTGTTTGGCTTGCTGGTAAACAAAAACTTACCAAAACTAATTGGGCTACTACATACAATGTAGGCTTGACCATGATCTTGGCTCACAGACTGCTTAATAATGTTCATTATTTTAAATTAAAGTTGAAGAATTGCAGACTCTTGTTCAAATTAAGATTGGTTGTGTTGCCGGAATCTGGTAATTACTTTAATTGATCACCAGATAGTTTCCTTGATCACCAATTACACTCAATTACTGATTATGTTTCAAGACGTGAAGAAATGTCCAAACTGATTATGTAATAATGTTTTCATATATAATCAATCCTAAATAGCTATTTTCCCCATTCCCAATTGTATTTTATAAAAAAGAAGGTTACAAGCCTACAGATACAAAAGGTGATCCATAAACAATAAAGTTCTGATTTCATTTAATTAGCAAGGGAAGTAGTTAGAAGACTTAATGGAGATTGCTCTGCCGAAATTACTTCAACAGACCTGCTTTTCATTTTCTTGGTAAAAATATATACGTAAGGGGGAGACAGCTGTACAGGTTTAAAATGGACTATAAAGGTATGAGTCTCTTAGATGTACATCTAAACCTGATTGTAGCAAGGTAAATTTTTACACTGTTAGAAAAATAATTCTACAAGATCCATAAAATATTTTAAAATGTCATAGTACCTTTGAACAAGAATTCCTTCAAAAACCTGTTGTAGTTAATAAATTGAGTGATATTAATAGTTTCATTAAGACTTTAATGTGATTAATTTTTTTAGCTTGCATTCAATGATCTGTAAAATTAAATTTCCAAACACGGAAAAATAAATCTACAAGATCCATAAAATATTTTAAAATGTCATAGCACCTTTGAACAAGAATTCCTTCAAAAACTGTTGTAGTTAATAAATTGAGTGACATTAATAGTTTCATTGAGACTTTAATGTGATTAATTTTTTTAGCTTGCATTCAATGATCTATAAAATTAAATTTCCAAATACAAGGATAATCAAACTCCTAATATTAAAAAAGCAAACAATATACTCCACGTTAAGCTACTACTGTTTAACCTTTGATTTGAGGACCATAATATGATCTAGGATTAGCAATATGGGTCTGTGGACAGCATGACATGCATGACTCTCAGAGCAATATTGGGAATTAAACATAGGATTGAAAAAGAATAAGTAGCTCAGAACTTTCAGGATCTTGCAGGTTTCTTTGGCATTCTTATCCAAAATTTATTTATTTATTTATTTATTTACATTTATATACCGCCCCATTCCGAAGACTCGGGGCGGTTTACAGCTTATAA
>JANHFL010001722.1:169692-188378 GCA_032468155.1 Oxyrhabdium leporinum | reverse complement strand
AGATAGATAGATAGATAGATAGATAGATAGATAGATAGATAGATAGATAGATAGATAGATAGATAGATAGATAAAAATTAAGTAAATGGGGATCTATATTGTAGAATCCTCAGCAATATCAGTGGATATCTTTAAAGCAGAGGAATATGGATTAATCCTCCCTGGACAGTAACTCAATGGGTGCATTGTCCTTAATCCAAAGAGCATTGGGGGAAAAAGGACCTGACTTGTACTGTTGTTGGCAATATCTTTCCAGTGTCTCAAGCAGATATAATTTTTTATCACTTGCTACCTAATCATTTTGCCCATAAATCCTAGGGTTACGCAAGATTTAGTGTTCAGGCTATTGGCACACTAGATTTGTTAGAACATTTTCAAGTCCAAGTTAAAGGAAAAGTCTCTCAAATCAAGAATGAGGTTTGATGACTTAATGGATACAGCCATGTAGCTGTAGTTTGTAGTTGCAATTTACCGTTGTCAACTTTTGCATTGGTTGGTTGGTTGGGTTTTTTTCAACTATTACCACAGTGCATTTTCTTGGTGATCTCTGAAGCGAAGAAATGATACAATTGTGCCCTATCTATTAGAGCTGGTTTTCTTCCATCTTTTTGTAGAATAAAGGCAATATAACCTCAAAATGCAGGGATTAACTTCATAAATAATCTCAGTGAGAAAGGGACAGGCAGTCGGATGCCTGCTTTGTTTACTTACTACGTTCATTGGGAGGTTTTTGCAACAAGGAAGTTGATGTTAATTATACTGAGAATTATACTGATTATTTTGATTTTATCTTTTTTTGGATTGGATTGTAGTGTAGTGTAGTATTGTCACCTGAAAGTGAGATTACATACACTTTCTAGTAAATAAATAATCACAACGAAAAATTAGTAAATTTCTTTTAAAGAGTAATAAAGTAAATGCTGTAAATCATGCCCATTCATTACATTGTAGAATTGTAGAAAACACCTTGTCAGTATTAAAAACTAAAGTTCATAGTGTTTCAAAAATAGTTTCAGAACTTTTAAGTTTCAAAGCTGCTTTTTACAGTGCTTTGACTTTGGAATTTAATTCAAAATCAAGTGAAACAATGGCTGCAATTCTGTGATTCACTTGAGAGCAAATAATTTCAGTTGCTAACATTTTGATAATTTGTACATGGAAAACATTGTTGGAATAATTTGCTCTGATTGTAATGATTGCATTTATCTGACTGGAGAAGTGATTTGCAGTCATACTTCAGCAGAGGTAGAGGAAAAAAATACTGAAACTATTATCAACTATTATACTACTTCTTGATTATATGTTTAGTCAAAATTGCTGTCAAAGGGTTGAACATGGTTTTTCCCCTGCAAATTTTTATAACGAGACTTTAGTACATTTGATAGATACGTGGACTTTGAAATATCATGGTTAATGTATCACAGATTTATTGCTGTTAAAATAATCTTTCAATTAGATTTTAGTCTTATTTTGAGAGCGGTTTGTTGGTTTTAGCAAGGGAATATCACTATATAATATTGGATTCTTGATACTTCAAGCACTCATATACTGTGTGGATGTACTGTATGTAAACTGTAGAATTTGTTTTGCACAAGATAAAGTGGGTGAAATAAAGCACATACAATTTTATTTGGTTTGATTGGGATCAAATCACACCTGTTCTTAACTCAGATAATTTTCTGTATCTATAGTGTAAGGATACAAACATTTGCCTGCTTCATCAGACTTCCGTAACAGTTTCTGAAATAATCTCTGTGACACGCTTTCTTGGTATTATTCTCCATTACTAGTAAAATTTAACCAGAATTTTGTTTGTTTCAGAACTGCATGTACAGTATCAGGCCTATACATGCTTGGTTTTTTTTTATTAAACGGTTAAATTTTGATACTCTTCCCTTCTGGCATATGCAGAATATAATAAAATGCTTTATTCTAAGAATTACACATGCATTTTTTTTTCTTTATGCAGGCCTTTGGTTTTATGACTCGGGTAGCTCTTCAGGCTGAAAAGATGAATCATCATCCTGAGTGGTTTAATGTGTACAATAAGGTAATGAATTAATATTAATGAACTAGTAGTTTATCTCTTTTCATTGGTGATTACCAGCTCCAATTATATTTTGTAACCCACCCCCTCCCATAGATTAAAAATCAGAGCATTGGTCAGACTTATTCTGTTTGTTGGAATCTTTTTCAAATTATTTCACTTTCGTTCCCCACATTTTTGCAATGATTGCTTGGTTCCATATTCACCTTCCCTCATATAGCTGGGGTTGATTCATTGAAGTAATAGAAAAAATCCACGAACTCTTGTTTTACCAGCCTTGAAAGAATAATCCTATATTTCAGGCAGTGGCAACTTCATTATCTCAATGTTTTTGTCATAGTGCAGAAAGAAACATAACACTGAAGCTCCATTCCTTTGGGGGCTTGTGTGAAGTTGCGACACATGCAAGAAATGAGCAGGGCTTACTTTGGGACATAACACTGCTTATGTCACTCTGCCTCCCCCTTCTTCCTTATGCTCCCTGCAAATGTTGTTTATTCTAGTTGTGCCTAACTTTTGTGGATCATTCTTGACCTTTGAAATGTATACTGGGGCCTCACACAGAAAGTAGTGGACAGGGAGCAAAACAGCATTTTTTAAAATTTAAAATCACATTAAATTAAATTAGAGTTAATATTATTATTCTCCAAAATGGTATTTAATTATTTTCCCCTCTGCCATATATACATTTTAATTTGGTAATTTGAGATCTTTAGGAACTGATATTAGGTATTTGTGACCCCTGTTGTTCACATTTGCAAACTACTGGGAGCAGCAGATTTTTATTCACTCTCCAGATTTATTAGCTTTTTTTTTTTCTGTCCCCAGTAGCAGACCTTTTAAAAAATAAAGAAAAATACTTTAATAGTATTAGATATTCCTGCTTTCTGATATTGCAAGTTAATTTTCCAAATTACAAAGCCAAGAAATATTTTTGAGAACTCTAGATTTCTTGGTATAATTTCAAAACACTGTATATCTCCAGATTAAGTAATAAAATAAAATTTCTGAATGAGCATGTTGGTCTGTGAGGAACCAACTCAAAATTAAGATATTTTTACAGATTTTGAAATGTTCACATGGCTAGAATCACAATTAATATTTATCTGTCAATTTATTAATAGTTCTCACTTCTTAAGGAGAAATTCTTGCTTTTAAATCTGTACTTAACATAATTTTAAACAACATGTGCAGACAGGAGTTTTGATAACAATTTCTATTCTAACACTGTGTGTATATTAGACTAAATCTTTTTCTTCCGCCCCCAGTAGCTTGATGATACAAAGAAATTTAGCAAAGCAGAACATAGTGTTCTGCTAGAGATATGTGAATAATCCCTTGGAAGAAACATCAGAGCTGGTCTGTAAAGTGTTGCTTGACTCTTCGCCTTTATTTTAAACTGAACAGTTTCTCACTTGCAACTGGTTATAATCCAATTTTCTTGTGCAGTGAATATGTACAAGTACTTTTTAAAGAAAATCTAATGTCAACTGGACAGCATCCACTGTTGAGTAAGGCAGCATTTGCATGATATCTGGGATACTTTTGATCTTCTGAAGCCCAAAGAAGTAAATTGGGTCCTTGGTAGTATGAATTCTGCCACTTGTGGGTTTGATCTGTGGTCCTCCTGATTTCTTTGGAGGGGGGGACATGAGCAGCAAGCTCCAGGATATAATCAGTATCTCTTTGGGTTTAGACATAATGCCTCTTGCCTTGAAAGAGACAGTAATCTTGTCTTGTCTTGAAGAGGCCTTCCTTAGGTCTGGCTATCTTTCACAATGTTCACCAACCTGTCCTTCCTTGTAAAATTGGTTTAGAAGGTGACAACAAATCAGCTACAGAGAATCCTAAATGACACAGAATTTCGGTCAGGTTTCAGGACCAAAACAGCATTGGTCACTTGGCTCAGTGACTTTTGTTGAGACCCTCACTCAGTGCTATTAACTCTGGTACCCTTTGGGACTGTCTACACAGATTGGGAAACTGGAACAGTTTTATGCTAATTCTTCTAGAGAAGCTTTTTGCAAGCATGTTTTGTTGTAAAACTGTCTCCAAGTTCTGTCTATACCTGACCGCTGATATATATATAAAAAAGATCACCATTCCAATTTTTGAACAGCAGACAGGTGCTTTTTAAGCTAAATATACAAATTAAGATATATTTGAGATTTTCATACTAAATCTAGTCTGCAAGGAAATACATTAAATTAAGAATGGTTAAGTTCTTTTTAAAAATGTATTTAGTTGCAATTTTTTTGTGTGTGATGAACTTTTTATCTTTATTCTTTCTTGTTCAAAGGTCCAGATAACACTCATTTCCCATGACTGTGGTGGCCTGACAAAGCGAGATGTCAAGCTGGCTCAATTTATTGACAAAGCTGCTGCGTCTTGTCTAACAACTGGGTGCTAAAGTAATCATACAAAATTCTATAATTTGTTTATTTAGTCTTCTCTCTTAAAAATAGTTAATCCTCAAATTTCCCCATTCCTGCAGAAGCTTTATCAGTCACAATTCCCCTGTGGTCATCTGCCTTCAGTAACACTGACCATTTGGGCAGAAATTCCTCCAAAGAAGAATGATTTGGGCTTATTAGTAGGTCAGGTTTGCATCTTATATACATTGTGCTGTATTTTATCTTTTAGATTCTATGGACCAGGGGTGTCAAACTCAATTTCATTGAGGACTGCATCAGGGTTGTGTTTGACCTCAGGGGGGCATGGCAAGTGGGTGTAGCCAGCTCGACGTCACTTGTGTCGAAGGTGCCTGTAGTGGCCCAGACGCTCTGCCAGTAAAAATGGGCTCCCGAACTCCATTTCTGGCTGCAATGACCTCCTCCATCGCTGTGCCAGTGAAAATGGAGCTTCTCCCGAGCTCTGTTTTCGCTGGCAGAAGCAACACAGACTGGTCCTTCACTGTTTCCAGGGTGGCCCCGTGGGCCAGATCTAAGCACCCGGCCCATGGGCCTTGAGTTTGACACTTCTGCTATAGACAATGACAGTGGAACAGTTCAACATGAACATCTGAATTTTTATTGAATAATTAATGTCAGGGGTCCATTGATCCCATACTAATATGCATAATTGCAAGGAATATAACTGAGAGAAAATCTCCCTTGCTGTAGGTATACAGATGCACTTTCCACTTGTTTAAACTTTCAGATATTCTCTGGAATAAAATGACCACATTTGTGTGACAAAAATCATGTAATTTCTTGGAAATCTTGATCAACATAATACAATAATCACAATGAATCTAAAAAAACAACCGCTGGTGATACTTTATAATGAGCGAAGTGTATTTGTCAGATTGATTCCATATGCTTTCAACTTTTAGGCTAGATCCAAGGGGGATTCCCACTCTCCTGTTTCCTGAGGCGCAGATCTGGCTCTTTCTAGACAAACAAAGAGTCTTGGTGCAACGTATTGTAGTAAAAAACCAGACTCTCCCTGAATTTGTCCCCTTTTTTGACCATTGATCATACTGATTGGAGGACTGTGTTCCAATCGCCTTTAGGGCAGCTGTTGGAAGAAAATAGTCTGAGCCAACTTTGAGGCTCCTTCCAAAGACAGGAGTAGTAGAAACAAGGTTTGAGAGTAGATCAAAAGTTTGACTTACTCAACAACCTACAGATCTGGAGGAGAAAGAGGATGAAAAAGGACTATTCACGTTTATTGTAGGCACACACATAATTAAAACTAAACAGAAATCCTATTTATTATGGCTAAATAGCAGGGAGGTATCATTTCATTGTTATGTTTATCTGTGTGCTTTTAAGCCAAAATTCAACTATTAAAAAGGCAGTTTAGAGCCGAAGATTGATACCAAAAGAAGAGATTTTTAACCTCTGACTCAATGAATGCCATTTCTGTCTCCTACATGTATATATCCATCCGGAGGAAGTCACCTGGGGCATTTCTTTGAAGGAGTTACATTGCTTTTCCCAAATGGCATCAAAAGAGAATATGGGAAGATAAATGATGTTGTTCAGTCTCATAACCTGTGTATTTTGCCCTACTTTGGATGAAAAATGCTATGGAAAATGCTGCATTTTTCAGTGAACCAAACCTTTTAGTTCAATGTAGTTAGCCTTGCACTAATAGGAACTATCTGGGCTATGAGTTTTTCCCTGATTATTCATTCACATGCATGCATTCTAAGTCCAATTTAATATAGAAGAATATTGCTATATATCTGCCAATTTTGCAGTGGAAAATGCATAATATGTATTTGTTCATGAGAAAGTTGTTTTGGAAAAAACAGGCACGTGTACAGGAGGGGTGCACATTAGCAGGTGGCAGGAAAATAGGTTGATGAAAAATAAGAAATAGGGGGAAAGTAATATTAGCTTTAGGTAGTCAAATGCCAAAGTAATTAGAACTGGGTGGAAAAGAAGTAATTTAATATTGGTAAGAGCACAACTAGGGATCCAAACATAACTCTCCCATAAAATGCTCTGAAAAGGCTAGATGGGATGGACAGGATCTGAGGCTCAACAAACTTAGGATGGCACAACACTTGTAAGACTTGAGTTAGCACAAAAGACCTGATATAAAAAATCACAAATTCCTTGAAAGAGCAGACTAGCATACCTTGTTTTCAAGTCTTTGCCTATCACTTTTGTTTTACTTTAGAGGAGAGAGATTCAACCACCTTCTCCAGAAAGCTGGTTCTGACTAGTCCCTATGTCTCAAAAAGATTGCAATTTTGAATCAACGTTTTAGGAGCATTGACTCCCTAGAGATGTCCAGATAGTAGTTTGGCACCTTGTCTTATCCTCAGCCCAGAAATTTATAACAGCTTTTAGTACAGCTTTTAGGTCTCAGATTTCTCAGGGCTGGGCTGAGAACCTGTTGGACAAGCCAGGGCAAGTTTCTTTGCCTTCATCCATTGAGACTTGGATTTTTCAGTCAATATGAATTCTTCTGCCTGTCTGTGAGGCATCTGGGAGATGTATATTGATTTGTTTCAGGCTTCCCTGCCTGGCTTGTGTGCAGCCTAGATTGGGAAAGTCTGGGTGAATGTGATGGAGGAGAGGGCCTGCCATGAGTGAATGGTTGAATGAATAAATGACAGTTTGTCCATTCACTATACCAGGGGTGTCAAACTCAATTTCATTGAGAGCCATATCAAAGTTATGTTTGACCTTGGGAGGCTGGGGTGGGCGTGGCCAGGGTGGGCATGGCCAGCTCGATGTAACTTGTGTCAGGGGCACTGGTGGTGGCCCGAGCGCTCTGCCAGCAAAAACGGGCTCCCGAGCTCCATTTTTGGCTGTGACGGCCTCCTGCAACCCTCTGCTAGCGAAAATGGAGCTCGGGAGGGCCATCCATCCCCCCCGCGAGCTCCATTTTTGGCTGCAGTGGCCTCCTGCAACCCTCTGCCAGTGAAAATGGAGCTCGGGAGGGCTGCACGCAGCACTCCTGAGCTCTGTTTTTGCTGGAAGAGGTACTGTGGGCAAGTCCTTCAGTGTTTCCAGGACGGCCCTGCGGGCCAGATCTAAGCACCCTGTGGGCCAGATCCAACCCCCGGGCCTTGGGTTTGACACCTCTGCACTATACTATGCTGACTATGCCATATTAGGGCAATACAGTATATTCATGAGATCACAGTGAGTAACAAAATAGCTTGTAAATGTTGAGTTCTCAAGCATCTTTGTCAAGTAAGAAGGTTTGTAGAAGAAAAACATAGTTGAGTCTTGAAGCAATATGTTGCTATTTAATTATATATTTAAGTTCTGAGAATAAGTTCTCAGTCAAAATGCACAGGTTCCTTGTTAGATATAAAAAATGACCAGTTTTGTGCATTTCTCTTTTCCTGTGACAAAATTAAGTACAAAAATTAAGACAAAATTTGGTAGCAAGTCAAAAATGGAAATCAAACTGGATAATTTCAGTTAGAAGAGGATATAGCCTTAAAAGTTAAGCGAAGCTCCTGATGCTACAGAATCTTCATCCAGAGATGGGCCCCATGGTTATTGACTGAATTTGATATTGTCCAGTTCATGTAATTTACATGCTTACCTTGTTTAATTTGCTATATTTTAAATTGAATAAACAATTCATATTACTGTTTCTAAACTCTTGTCTCTGGTTTCTGATTCTGCTAATTCCATATGGTGCCTATTTTCCATAATGATAAAAGTCTGTGAAAGTATTTTGATTAACATTTCTAAGTGGTCCCCAATACCAATGACACATGGTCCATGTTTTAATGGGTGCTATAAGACTGTTCATTGTTTTAGCTGAATGACTTTTTGGTGAAAAATCGCACACTTCTGCACATGCTCCCCTAGACATAAAACCTACTGTAGTCAGAACATGGATAAGTTAAAGGTGTACTGGACAACAATTCAACATGCAACCTTCTTTATGAATTTTGATGTATTCAACATAAAGGCCTTGAAAATAGATTTTAGCTAAGCATCCTTCAATAACTGAGAAGTCAGTTTCTACCCAGAAATCCTTTTCAGAACAATGCACTGAATCTGCAAAAGACAGACTGAAACCTATCCTTGCAGGAATGGATGAGTAAATTAAATATTGGTGCTTGCATACATGCTCCCCTCTCCACTTTTATCACTTCAAGTGTCCAAGTCAAGAACCAAATAAAAGCTTTAGATTTATTCCTTTGAAAAGGTGTGTGTTAATATTGCACTCTTTAAGAAATCAAGTACTTCCAATAATTCGTTTAAAGCACTTGTCAAAGATATTTGTGTGGATTTTAAAGCCTCTCAGAATTTCATTTTACATGTGGAAAAATCATGTCAATATTGAAGTTAAAAATGCAAATAAACTTTATGTAATTTTGTAATACTTTTTATTCAAATGACAAAAGAGGTTTTTTTAAGGTAGTAATGGAAGGATGACTTCCAAGGTACATTATTCGGTTGCTTTTCTGAATTAATAAAGAAATTGAACCCAACATTTAGATGGGAAGTATGGAAGTCTTTTTTGAAGCTACAGAAAGGGATTGTTAATGCCTCAAAAGACAATGTTGCAAAATATTATATTAGAGGTAGCAATAATTGTGGTTGGATTTGAACACTCCTGGTCTAATTGTATGTTTTGATGACTTCCTAAGTCGGTGTTTCTCAACTCCCAGAATCCCCATATTTATGACAGTTACAGCAACCCGGGATCATGTGATTGCCATTTGCAACCTTCCCAGCTGGCTTCTGACAAGCAAAATCTGGGAGAACCTGAATTTGTTTAATGACCACATGAATCACTTAACAACTGCCACAATTTGCTTAATAACTGACAAAAAGGTCATGAAATTGGATGTGGCTCACTTCTTTGGTTAGTGATAGAAATTCTGGTCTCAACTGTGATAAGTCAATGACTACCTATAATTTGCTTTACATGAAGCTGATTTATGGACTACTTGCAAACTTTAGTTAGAACAAAGTGTAGTGGGCCTTGTACTTATTGAACAA
Source organism: Oxyrhabdium leporinum (assembly GCA_032468155.1). Lineage (NCBI taxonomy): Eukaryota > Metazoa > Chordata > Lepidosauria > Squamata > Cyclocoridae > Oxyrhabdium > Oxyrhabdium leporinum. The sequence goes on along the minus strand of JANHFL010001722.1, from coordinate 178,898 downwards.
TGTCATTATTAGTATATTACACTGATGCTATGAAAGCTATACTGGCTACAGTGGGTAGCTAAACTTTTACCACTCCTTTGTTAACTCTTCATCAGATTTATTTGTGCTTTCCTCTTTTCTTGGAGAGGAGGAGGAAGAGGGAAACCTTTTCTGAGCCTTCTGCAAAGCCAGCACCTTGGTTACATTTTTCCACTGTTCCTTCTGTTTTTTCCAATGCGGGTCTAGTTTTTTCACAAGCCAATCCACTCTACAGATTTTCATTTCTGATCTTACTTGCTTCTGCTGGGTTCTCAATTACACATTCCTCCTTCCTCCGAGGATCCTCTAACTGTTCAATTTCCCTTGATAAATGCTGAATACTTCCAATCAAGAAAGAAACACACATCACAAACAGACATGTGTTTTATCTGGCAAATCTGCCCTTCCAATAGGCCTGCTTACAATTGCCTTAAATTAAGCCAAGGAACTTCTTGGCTGCCTCTGTCACACTTTTCATGCAACTGGTAACTAGACGAAAGTGTAACCTCGAGAAGGTTATAACCTAGTTACATCTTAGTCATGGCACCTCAGTCTACCAAAATCTTGAACAATTTACTAATTTCAAAGTATTAACTGCAAATTCTAAAAAGCAGGCAAATTGTTTTGTGGAAACAATTGTACTTAATCATTTTCCTCCATATGTTGATAGCTGAGTCATTTTCTCTACAGTATTTGTACTAGAAATAAAAAAAAAATTACAGCACTATCAAAATGATGGGAACATTTAACGTGCTTTCCTCTAAACCGGGGCTGTCAAACTCCCAGCCCATGGGCAGGATGCGTCACGCGCCAGCCACCCCCACCCACCCCGGCCCGGTTTAGCAAAGGTGAAAAAAAAGTCCCGATACGTCACATGACACTGCCTTGACAACGTGAGTTTGACACCCCTGCTCTAAACTGTCCCAAGCAGTAGAATTTAGATTTTGCATACGCTATTCTAAAATTGTGAGGTCACAAAGTAAGTGAGGTCATATTGGCACTTTCATTCTTCTCCAGGTAGACTTTCTCTTAATATACAGTGCTGGTTCTGAAACGATAAGCACAGTTCATATTCTGGGAAGCATGGCTATGTATTCTGAAGAATTACCTGAAAAATCGCGACTGATTGAGAAGCTCTCATTTGAGGCATTTAAGTCTAGATCTGAAATTGAGTTTACCCGCTATGTGTTTGGATACCGGTAAGGTTTCAACCAGGATTTTTTTTAGTTTTATATCACATCTAGAAACTATTTCCTAAAATTTTGAATTACGCATTACTCAAAACTATTTTAATAATTTTGAATGTCATGTTCTTGATGGAATGATGTACTTCTCATTATTTTATACCCTACATAAAAAAGGCATTCTTCTAAATGATGGAATCTATTTTTCTTTCAAAATTCTTTTTAAAAGAGATTTTTAATGACTTTTGGAATAATTTTTACAGGTCAGGAATGAAACATTTGTCCTTAGTTAGGGTTAGGGTTAGGGTTACAAACGCCATAGGGAGGCACCTGATGGATTAAAGCAGCTCCAGTGAGTACAGCAGGGGCGGCGCAGAGCTCACCTGGGCAGCATGGGCGGGGGAAAGGTGAGTTATTTAGGGATAGCTTAGCACAAGGGCAGGTGGGCGGGCCCAGCCAGAGATCAGAGCTAGAGGTTCGCCCAAACCTCTGTGACTATGCAGTAGCTCACCCCGGGGTCTCCTGCTTAAGCATTGAGGATTGGACTAGAAAATGTCCAAGGTCCCTTCCAACTTTATTACAGGTAGTCCTTGACTTACAACAGTTCACTTAGTGACCATTTGAAGTTACAACAGCACTGAAAAAAGTGACTTATGACCACTTTTCACACGTATGACCATTTCAGTATCCCCATGGTCACATGATTTACGTTCAGATGCTTGACAATTGACTCACATGATGGTTGCAGTGTCCCAGGGTCATGTGATTCCCTTTTGTGACCTTCTGACAAGCAAAGTCAGTGGGAAAGCTAGATTCACTTAACAACTGTGTTTCTAATTTAACAACTGCAGCGATTCACTTAACAAATGTGGCAAGAAAAGTCGTAAAATGGGGCAAAACTCACAACAAATTTCTCACTTAGCAACATAAATTTTGGGCTCAATTGTGTCATAAGTTGAGGACTACCTCAACTTACGACACATATTCTGTATTCTAGTTAAAAGAGTCTGACAGTGAAGAAAATCAAATCATGTTTCATTTATGAAGGAACTTGAAAATAGAGTTTGAAGTAGGTTTCAGTTTTTTAGAAAGGGAGAGCCACAGTTAAAGATGTATGACAGTAATTGGAACATGAATGCTGGGAGTAGGGACTAAAGCATGACATACTCAGAGACTCGTAACTGAATTATATACAACCATAGTCTAATACTTTTGTCTTTTTTTAAAAAAATGAAAATCTACATAGGGGCTAGGGTGCTTTATCCTTTCGCTCTGTTATAAACCATCTCTTTTGGCTCTTCCATTATGGGATTCAAAATGGTCAAATCACTTTAGTTGCTACTTTCTTCAAAATTCCCGTCCTCTACAGTGGCTTTTCTTTTGGAAGAAAGATAAATGTTCTCCTAGGCCAGGGGTGTCAAACTTGGGTCGTCATGGCATCGTCATGTGACATATCGGGACTTTTTCCCCCTTTGCTAAATTGGGTGTAGGCGTGGCCAGCGTGTGACTCATCCGGCCTGCAGGCCGCGAGTTTGACAGCAGTTAAACTTCCTGTTACAGGCAAATCTGAAGGCATAATGCTCTCGCATTTCCACAACACCAGGAGGCTTCAGAGCCAAGGTGATTATTAGCGTTGTTCCAATTCCAGAGGAGACGAACCCAAGAAAAAATTGTAGCAAGTCCTCTGAAATAGTGGGGTGGGTAGTTTTCCATTGTAATTTCATCATCCCCACTGCATGCAGTCAAGACGCTGTTGGTATTTGTGACCTTCAGGGACCCAGAGGTGTAGCTTTGCCATTGCCACTGCACAGTAACCAGGTTTTTTTTTATTGGTGGGGAAAAAAATCAAATTTGGTTAGAGCTGAACAGAGGTGAGGCATTTCCCACCCACCCCTCCCGCCCATTCAATCTTTCTGTGAGTCAGCTGGCCAGCTCTATAGAAAGATGGGCTGCAACTAGAGGGACCCTTCTGCAATTATCCCAAGCTGCTTCTGGGCATTTAAGGGGTGAGGCTGGTGGCTGTGTAGAATTGCCTTTAAAAGGATTTGGCCCTTTCCAGGAAAGGAAATGTTACTCTCCCATTGACTTGACATCTGAATTCTTTTCTTGCTATTTCATCACAATTGAAGGGTAATCCAATGAGTCTATACTTGCTGTTAGTTGTTTTAACTATCTGACTGCTTCTGTCTAATCCAAAGCCTTTCGTTAAACCACACCTTCTGCATGATACGAAATTGTTTTTGTTTGAACAAGCAGTAGCTTAAGAAAACAGGATTTTTCAGATTGCAGATTCAGGTTCTGTCCTATTTTTTTTTCTTTCCAGGAGGAGAGATCATGACCTGTATATGTTTGTGGAAAAATTATTCTATCATCCTCTATTCAAGTCTGTTATGATCAGCACCATTACGCTCAATGCGATATTCTTGTCTTTAGAAACGGATTATAAAGTTCGTTTTGAGTCACATTTGTTCCTGCAGGTAATGAAAACTACTGACTGGGGTGGCCACAATTCCACATTTGATTGTTCTGAAGGCATTTTTTTTCCAGAAGAAAAGACAAGGAAGATGAGGAGAAATCAAGTTTTTAAAGAGATTTCAACCAACTCATTGAGCAAAAGGCTATCAGTATGTGATAGCTACATTTTATCCCTAGCAAGGCAATTATGACTGTGCAGGTAGTCCTTGACTTAACAACCTTTCATTTACAACGGCACTGAAAAAAATGACAGTTTTTCACACTTACGATTGTTGCATCATCCCTGTGGTCATGTAAACAAAATTTGGGTGCTTGGCAACTACCATGACAATTACAGTCTCCCAGGGTCACGTCATTTGTAACCTTCCCAGCCAGCCTCAGACAAGCAAAGTCAATAGGGAAGCAGATTTACTTAATAATTGCATGATTCACTTAACAACTGAGGCAAAAATAGTGGTAAAATAGGGCAAAATTTACTCAACAACTGTCTTACTTAGCAATAGACATTTTGGGCTCGATTGTAGGCATAGGTCAAGGACTACCTGTAAACGTAGTCATAATGGGACATAATAGAGGGCTTAAGCCCAGGGGCTGCTTGGAAGCTTATTAGGGATTTCTAGTTAGCCATCAATGTAAGTTAGCTAACTAGAAGTTAGTCACTTCTAATTAGCTAACCTAGGTGTGCTTTCGGTTAGACTCAACAAGGCTTCCGTGCTTTTATGTTCAAACTTTAAAGAACAACTAGTGAAAATAATGAGATTTGATTGATAAAACATGCAGCATATTTGTCTTTCATAATATCATCTACAACTCAAGGACAAGTCCTCTTTAAGCAATGCTGCCCTATAAAGAGATGCATAGTGACTGAGGCACAGTCAATTTCGCTGAATGCTTTCCCTGGTTTGGGGTACAGCTGTAGGAGACAGCGATGCAATTCTGGGAAAAGGTATAGCTGCTTTAAGAAGATGTTGATAGGGATTGTTAGAGCCCTCTTGCATACCATGAAACACCTTTTTTGTCTTTGGATTGTACTATTTATGCTAATTTCTAAAGTAGGCCTAGGGCAGGGGTGTCAAATTCACGTCGTCACATGACGTATCGGGATCTTTTCCCCTTCCACTAAACCGGGCTTGGGTGTGGCCAGTGTGTGATGCATGTGCTGTCAGGCTGGGAGTTTGACAGCCCTGGCCTAGGGGTTCTTCAATAACAGGACGACCTCCAGCAAAAGCAGTATTATTAGTAGCAAATATGTAAAGCAGGGGTGTTCAGCCTTTGCAACTTTAAGACTTGTGGACTTCAGCTCCCAGAATTCTGGGGAGTTGAGGTCCACAAGTCTTAAAGTTGCCAAGGAGTTGAAGTCCACAAGATTGGACACCCCTGATGTAAAACCATTGTTGTCCTCTCCTGCATAGAAGAGCGAGGTGCAAATGCAAGCAAAGATTCAACCTGGTGGGACATCAAGCTGAAAACTGACAACCCATAAATCAATCTAGTATACATCTAACACTGGTAGCCAGCACTGGGTCTGTGGCTTGCTAATGCAGGAGATTTCTTTCTTCAGGCCATGCTCACCCATAGCTATTAGTTTTTACAGTACAGCCAACTAGAAAAATTGGTAATAACTTAGGATATATTCCTGAGCAATTGCTTGAATTTTGAATCCAGATTTTCCACATATTCCTTCTCCCTCTCCCAAATATTCCATAAAGCTTGGAAAATATTGCACTGTATCCTCCATATGATAGAGATTGGTTTATCTTGACTGATTTTCCCATCCTAGTAATGAGTATAGTATTCTCTTTACCTAGAAATCTTTTTGGAACTGAATGTGTTTTGCTTACAAGTTCCAAGAATATGAACTTGAAATGAAAATGTTTGCACTGCAATAACCTCTTTCGTCCCGATTTACTGTAGCCTTCCTCTTGAGAAGGACTTATCTTTTACATACCTTGAATCTCTTAACTTACTTGACGGGAGCTAATAGCTAATAGACATAAACCTCTCGGCTTTACTTATATTTTGCTGGCACGGAAGATGAGAGAAAAGCCTGGCTAATGTCAAGAAGTCTATTCATTGCTTTATTTTTTTAATAAATAATGTGTTAAGGGCTTTGAAAATGGGAGTCATGTAGTTTTGCTTATTTATTAAACCCAGATTATTATACAACATTATCACCTTCCAGTAGATTAAAAATAAAAATTAGAACTGATAGAGCTGCATCGTTTCATACATTAACATGATATCACTCTCCAAGAGGCATGGAACTACGTTAAAATTTAACAGTATATTAGACAACCAGACATTGGGTGGATACTATTTCCTACGCAAAACCTGTCTCCTTAGGAGGCCTTTTTTTTTTAACTGAAAGAGCCAGAATTTCAGTCTCAGCTCTGAAATCTGAAGATTCATTGATTGATAGATTGATTCACTCACATTGGTATGCAATTAGTGTTACTCTAAGAGGCCTAATTATTCGATGCCTCTCATGGAAGAACTCATAAAATTCAGCCTTTCCCTGTCTGCCCTCCCCTCATGGCTAGAGTTGCCACATCTAGGCTATAATAATCTGGATGGCCACCAGATTATTACAAATTGGTGAGGTTATGTCCTGCCATTTTCTTTAGCCTCCCTCCTTTGCGTTGTCTGCCTCCTCAGTTTTGTGTGTTTCTGAACAGGAAACTTCACTACTAAAGGAAGGAGCGAGCTGCACATGCTCAGCATTTATCTGCTAAGACAGGGGTGTCAAATTTGAAACCCGTGGGCTGGATGCGTCACGCGCTGGCCATGCCCACCCCCATTTTAGCGAAGGGGGGAAAAAAAATCACAATACGTCACATGATGACAACATAAAGCCATGACTTTGACACCTCTGTGCTAAGGTAAAGCCTTATTTGTTAGGTCTGGAAGCACTGTGATTAAGAAGTTAAAGGTTGCTCTGCTTTGTGCAACTTCTCATTTATTTATTTATTTTTCATTAAAATAATAATTGGTTAAAAATGAAGTCAGATGGCACAACTGTCAAGGATAGCTTACAGGGACACTTTGTGTCCACCATTCTTAAATTGATTGCTTCAAACTATTGTTTGGCAGAATAGCAAAATTAAATAATGTAGTTGTAAATATTTCAACTGGGTGGTAGTTAAGCAGACAAACCTGAAAAAATGACTAACAAATTTATACGGCTTGAAAAAGAATCAGATGTGTATATAATGTATACACATACATTATATGTGTGTGTGTGTGTATACAAACACACACATATATGCAAACATATTCCTTTGAACAATATCACTTAAAAACAATTTCTTTCTTAGGTAGCAGATCTGATCATTTTAGCCATCTATACCACAGAATTTCTAATGAGCCTTTACTTGGACCCAGCTAATTATTGGAAAGATGGTTATAAGCGTGTTGATGCTGCTGTTCTTTTCCTTGCTTACCTCCCGTACACCATTGATCATAGCAAACGAGAAAGACACCATGTTGTGACCATGCTGAAAGGGTTCCAAGCACTCCGTGTCTTCAAACTGCTCTGCTACAGTCCAGGGATAATCGTAAGTAATCAGATGCAACTTTCCTTTTCCTGTTCAGAAGGGACCTCTCATCTGTCTTGTAGACTTGTTGCGGTCAGTATTTAATGTCAAGATTCACCTGTAGGCTTTGGGAAGGGATCACATATTGGAATGCCTTTGTCTCTGCAATAGCGGCAAATGTCTAACTCAGGTGGAGGATGAGGGTGGAGGTTCATTCTCCGAGCTCGTGGGTTGGTTTCTGAATGTTTCATTACCAGGTTAGGTAACATGTTCAGCAGAATTTAAGGGATGTCAGTGTCAGTGTTCTTCTGTTTATGAGGGCTTTGTGTGGTCAATAGGTCTTGTGATGGGAAGGTCGTGTCAGGTGAGGGTCGTGTCAAGTGAGGGTCTTGTGGTGGATCACTATTTAATTACTAAACTAGGTAACATCTAGCACTGATGATGTTACCTACTTTGGTAGTGAAATATCTGCAAGAAAGCAGCCATGTTCAGGGATCACCAAGGACCACACAGAAGTAGTAATTTCTATAGAACCTCTACTTTTTAAACAAAGTTGCTACAAGTTGTTCCCACTCTTCAAGAATATCTACTAGATGTCATTTTTCTTGGTCTTTTGCAGTGTAATGACTCTTATTTAATAAACCCTTAGAAGACATTCTGAAAAGCACAGGGTCATCTGCTAAGAACTTCAAACAGAACTAATTCTTATACAGAACTGAAAAATGGCATCAGTATGGTAGATTCTTCAGGAACAAATGTGAATCGTGACTTGAGAATTTTGTTTGAGTTCATTGTGTTGGTCATGGATTTTGGCTAACATTGCAGAAAAGCCCACGCAGCCTGCATACTAGTTCACTCTAGGGATTGACTAAAGAATAGGCTTGCTGCCTTTCCTTTACTATAAGCATACAGATGCCAAATACAGATGCCAGAGGGAGCCTTTGCAATATGCTACTTCTTTCAGAACAAACATCTGTGAGTGCCAAAAACATCTCACACTTCAAATCCCCAATCCATTTGTTGGACTATTTGGGAGTTTAATGGATAAAAAGTTAATGGATTTCTGCAAAGCCAGGATAAGCTGCTCATTGGTACCTCTGGATATAGCAAAGAAATTATTTTGTGATGTCAGATCAAAGAAGTTACCAGCTTAGCAGCTCCCATGCCTTTTTGTACTGAGACAGTAACTTCACATGCCATCATTTCAGACATATTTGCACATGACTTTTTGTACTTCAGAATCCACTTCTGAGTTCTAAACACACGTGGTATTATTTATTCATGATGATGATAATAATGTTCACATGTTCTGGACAAAGAAATAGAATCAATGAGTGGAAAAGGCAAAGACCAGCTTGCATGCAGCTGAGATACCTTCATTCATTCACTCTCTTTAAAAAAATAATTTCCAACTTAACAGAATGTTGGAAAGAAATTATGTAAAGGGGCAGAATTCTATCTATCATCCCACTAACTCTCAGAAAAAGTGAATACAATGGGACCAAATTTGGAGTGAGAGAAGAATCCAACGAAAGAAAAAAATGAAATGAAATGGGTTAAATCAGGCTGGGGACCGTGGAGAAAAAACACTCAGAATAAATTCCCAATGTATCCCTATACAACAAGCACTAAACAGTGGCACACAATGTTGCTGACATTTTAAGTCCACCCTCCCAGTGATTCAACAAAGAACTATTATTCAGGGATAGGAAGAATTCAAGAAGCTGTGATCTATATTCTTTCTCTAAATTGCTTTCTCTGAAGTAGCCTATGAGACTTCTGATTTATTGTGATTTCTTTTTCCACAATTAAGCATGCCATTGTTGAACATTGTTTAAGATGGCAACTTTGCTTCAGATGGGCAAAGATCCAACTCTATAACCTATTGTTCCATTATTTTTAGTTTAGAGCAGGGCCTTCAAACTCGCGGCCCATGGGCCAGATGCGTCATGTGCTGGTCCCTCCCCTGCCTGGTTTAGTGAAGGGGGGAAAAGTC
>JANHFL010001722.1:155615-169592 GCA_032468155.1 Oxyrhabdium leporinum | reverse complement strand
GAGAGCAGTTAATGTCTCCCACCCACCCCCGCCACTGAGCATCGCAGGTTGCTATGGAAACAATCCCCAATCACTCTCTCTAAAGCGGAGGGGGGGGGAAGGATGGGACAGATCATTGAATGGAAGGTTTAGGGATCTGCCAAACACGAAGGGAAAGGAGGGAGAATGGGACAAAGCAGGAGGGGCTCCTCCCAATGCTCTTGCTAAGGCAACTGCCCCCTTCTGCCTTTTCTGGGGGGGAAAGAGCCCAAGGGAACATGGGTGAAGAAGGTCATAAGGTGAGGCCGGAGGAGCAATGGCATGCTGCGAGGGCACGGCTGGGAAAGTGACCCATAAACTTTCAGGTCTCTTGTCCCGGGGCACCCAGAGGAACCGAAACAGGAACGGAATAGGCAAAAGGATGCCGATCCTCCCATGGCGCATTGCACAAAGCCCCCAAGGGAACTGGACCTGAGAGCATCCGCCAGTCAGGGCAACGGGGTAGTGTTGAAAAAGTAATAAAAGGAGTGAAAAGAGTAAAAGTCCAGCTCTAAGAAACTCATTATCACCTGAAGCATAAAAAACACACCTTGTACTTCACTTAGTAATGGCTGACTCAGAAACATATAGCTGGCACAACCCGACTTTTCTTCCCAATATAAATCGACCTTTTTGCAGCACAAGATTCAAAGGGTTTTTCAAACGACTTTCCAACCGGTGTTGAACTAACACATTCATGACCAGGAAACCTACATTTTACAGAAGCTTGTCAAGGGGTATAGAAAGCCCCAGGGAGGCTTCCATCCACAGACACCGCTGGGAAAGCCAGGTGTGGGCTCCTGTCTGCCCCTCCAGCCAAAAGGGCCTTGGAAGGAATGCATCCAAGGGGGGGGACACGGGGGGCACATCAGTTGGAGAAACTAACAGGGGCTGCCAGATCCCCCTCCCTCCCATTGACTATGTCACAAAGACTGACGAGGAGGAAAGGAATGGGACGGGAGAAGTGGGAAATATTGGCTATCAGAGGATCTCTTTACCGCAAAGCCGTCGAAGTTCTCCGAAGAAAGGAGAAGAAAGCGGAGGAGAAACGGTCAAACTTTATTCCGGGATCTTCATTCGGGCCGCTTTGAAGGAAAAGGGGGATCCTGACCCACAGAAAGAACGAGGGAGCTCCCTACACCATCGGGCTTGAGGGGCGGGAAATCTGAAGGGGCCGATTCGTCCAGACGTTACGAGCAAGAGACGCGCGTCCGGAGGCAGGAAATCGCGTTTTCCTTCCGCGAAGCGAAGCGGGGAAAAGTCCCGATACGTCACGTGATGCCGCCGTGTCGACATGAATTTGACACCCCTGGTTTAGCGCCTCCTTTTTTTCCCCTTCATGTAGAGATAATCCTCAGCTTACACCACAACTGGGAAAGGAAAACTCTTTTTTAAGCTGTGTGGTCAGTGTGAGGTACCATGTGTCCACACCCAATTTTGCCACCTTTTTTTGCCACAGTCATTATGTGAAACTTCATGTGATTGTCATTTGTACCTTCCCTCCCCACTTCCGTATTGACTTTGTTAGAAGCCTGCTGAGAAGGCCACAAATTACAGTCACATGATAGGACACTGTAGCCATTATGAATACCTGCCCATTACTCAGCACATGATTACCTGACCACAGGGATGTTGCTATAGTTGTTCATGCAATGACTGGTTCATGCAATGACTAAGTCACTTTTTAGCACCATCATAACTTCAAGCAGTCACTAAACGAATGGTCCCAAACTAAGGACTATCTGTAAATCATCCTTCCTATCCTGGTGTCCTCCGAGGTGGCTGGCAGCTCTGAATATTGTTGTCCTCGCATACCTGGAGACCATCAGGTTGGAAGAAATCGACATAAAATCACATAAATTGTATTCACTTGGATTTTTCTTTTCTTTTGTTCCTCCTTTCTGCAGAATCTAATGGCAGCTATGGGCCAGACTGTGAAAAATGTAATCTATGTCCTTGTCTTGTTGTTCTTGCTAATATTTATCTTTGCTATTCTGGGACATGGTTTGTATGGAGACTATCAACATGGAGATCCGCAGAACTGGGGCAGTTTAGCAGCTGCCTTTTTTACCCTCTTCAGCTTAGTAACGGTAATTTTCGTGCATTTCACATGATGGTCAACTCTCTACACTAACATTATTGTTTTACAATGGGAACCGAAATTGAAGACTTCGTTTCTCCAGGCTACTTCTCCAGAAAAATGAACCTAGACAGACAAAATTTGGAATACAGCTAGAGGGAGTACAGAGCATCTGAGTGTTTATAAAAGGGGAAACAAAGGGCAAGACCTTGTTTATTTAGATCAAGGTTATTAACTTGTCAGAATTGCACTTAGTATTTTCTCCAACCCTGTTTGCTTTGATTTAAGCCATTTTCAAGAACTAAATTTTAATCTGGATATCACTCCGGCTTTGTGGACTTACATAGATAAACAAGGTCCAAAGCCCAGGGTGAGCTTTGACAGTGCTCAAACTTTGCCTATCATGCATGACTAGGCTTTTTTTCAAAAATGTAACCCCTCTCTAAGTTACCTCTGATGTTCCAGTCGATCACAATTCATACTTTGAGAACCTATTAAGGAATTACTTGTTTTGCTGAAAATTCAGACTATAATGTCAGTAATTGCTTTTCTAGGATTTCATCAAGCTGGCGTAGTTGCTAGAACTGTTTGATTTCATTTGTATTGCAAGTAGATACTCCTCTGCAAGTATCATCATAATGTCTAGGTAGCCTTTGTGAATATTATTAGCTTAGCTTGTAGAGTGAGCACACTAATACCCATGTAGGAGTAACCATGATTTCTCTGGATCAAGCCAAATTGATTTAGTCTACCCTTTTTTTTTCAGAAGGATCAAACACACATTAATAGAAGGCCCCAAAGTGGGACATAGGCCAGGAGGTCAAAAAAACATCAAGATACCAACCACAATGATGCACCCAAGCTCTACCCCTTTTTTACATACTTTGTGGTATTTTGACTTTTTGGGCTATGTCCTGCAAGCACTCCTAGCATGGGAAGATTTCTACTTTCTCGTGTTCCTCAGCTTTTGCTTAATGCTGTAGCCTTTATCTTGCTTAATCTTTTTTAACACAATAGGAGATAACAGATAAAACAAACACCAAAATGACTGAAAAAAGCATAAATGCAACAGTGCAGTGAAATGTATGAAACATTTTTATGACCTGATTGGTAATTTTTGTTACTTATGAACAAGTGCAATCAATTTATACCTGATTAGGTATGTTTGTGTATTGGGGAAGAGAGGGAATGCATTGGACTAGAGCAGTGGTGGAGGAATTATGGCCCTTTTATGATTTATGGACTTCAACTCCCAGAATTCCTGAGCCAGCCATGTCATAAAGTCATAAAGGGGCCATAGTGTCCCATCTCTGGACTAGAGAAATAATTTATCAGATACTTGACAAAAGGTATCTTTAGATTGTAATGTTCAATTGATAAATTTCAGGTTGATGGATGGACAGACTTTCAGAATGAATTGGATAAAAGAAAGTTTGTTACAAGCCGAACATTCACAATAGTGTTCATTCTCCTAGGATTTTTTGTATTTTTCAATATGTTCATTGGAGTTGTCATTATGGATATCCAGGTAAGTGACCTTTATATGGGATTTTAAAATTTCTACTCAAATCCAATTATTAGAAATAGACATTGGGTATAAAAAAAATGTCAACTATCGCAGGATTACAGAACGTCAAAGTTAAAGCATTTCATTTGTTCAGTAGAAATCCCTGTTGGGATATTATTTTTCTATATTTTTAATTTTGAGGTTTTTTTTTAACATAACTTGGACTGTATATAGCCCCCTGCTTGATTCTGGTTTACCTTAGCGGAAAAGTGTTTCTGTCAGGTCTATCAGATCTGGTCTGATCTGTATACACGTATACGCGCGCGCGCACACACCTGTTTGCAGCCATCTAGTAGTCTTTCAGATTTTTGAATCTCGGCTCTTAATGAAAATACTATGTTTTAAACATTGTATGAGATTGGACAAGTTTATCCACTAATAATAAGACATTTCAAAGGTTGTTTTTCCACCAGTAAATTCTACAGTGCCTTCTACAGTCATCCAAACATGATTGTGTCAAAATAATAGTCCAAGTAAACCTTGTTTAGAGAACCAGTTTGGTGTACTGTTAACACATCAGGCTAGAAATCAAGAGACAGTGAGTTCTAATCTCATCTTCAACACAAAGCCAGCTGGGTGAACTTGGACCAGTCCCTCTCTGTCAGTCCTAGGAAAGAAATGGCAAACCACTTCCAAGAAATCTTGCCAAGAAAGTTATAGGAACTTGTCCATTATAGGAACTTGTCCAAACAGTCACCAGGAGCCCACACTGACTGAAAGGAACAAAGAATTATCCTTGTTTACTGACTGACTCATTTGGTGACTACTCACAATTATAATGGTTATGGCAAAATAACTTCATGACCAATCCTCACATTTACAATATGTAGCAGGTGTGTAAAGGACAGCTGAAGTAAGATTTTAAATACAGTTGTGATTTCACTTAGGGATTGTTTTACTTAACAACCAAATTGCCAGTCTCAGTTGAGTTCACTAAACAAGCACTACCTGCAATAAGAAAAGATGGTATAATTTCAGAGTGCTTAGATCATGGGTGTCAAACTCACAGTGTCACATTGCTGTCATGTGACGTTTCGTGACATTTTTTCGCTTTGCGGAGCCAGGGTGGGTGTAGCCTGTACGTGATGCATCCGGTCCGTGGGCCACCAGTTTGACACCCCTGACTTAGATGATGCCTTGAAGACAGAAGTTAAAAGTGTGGAAATGATAACCCAGGTAACCTAGAAACTGAGGCGAGAGAGTACACAATGGAGAGACGTTCCTTAAAGCTGCAAAATGAAAACAATTTATCATTTGAGACATAGCCATTGGCCAATGCAGCAGTTGATTTTAAACTATTGTTACTCAGAATTGGCTAAACCAGTATGGTTGTAGATTGCGGCAAATGAATTACTCCAGCTGGTCATTCTGCACTGTAGTTTTGTTCTGTCATCTCCAGCCAGCGAGGCCATTCTTATTAGGAAGCTAGAACCAAATGGGGTCTTTGTCTCAACATCCTTTGATCTATGTAGAACTCAACTGAGCAATATGAACAAAAGCTGAAAGAAGAAAGGCTGGTTACTTTGACTGCAAAGAAGCAGGCCATCTTAAAAAGGCAACAGAAAGAAATACATGAATTGTTCAATCTGCAGGTAAGCTCCGTATTTTATATAATATTTTTCAATAGATAAGTCTCCCGTCCATTCGTTGTAGTTGATTCATCTCATTTTTCACTGTGTCGAGCTTTCTCACATTTACACATCTTATGTTCCCTGTTCTCATTGAAATTCTGTCTTTGTTGCTTTGGGGTGTCTTTTCGTCCCAGGCCAACATCAGCAATCAGAAATTTCAAAAGCTTTAATCCAGTCACATCATAAACATCATTAGTACTCTGAAAGTTCCTCAGCTGTTCCTCAATATCAGTTTGAGTGCAATCTGATCTTAGGGAACCCATCATCTGGCATCGTCTTGTCAATCACTTTGTTGATGTGGGTTTCTTGGTAAAATACAGGAATGATTTGCCACTGTCTTTGGCTCTTGGCTCTCCCCATCCCACCTCAGTCTGAAATGAAACGTTTGCCGTTGTCACTAAAATCTACTTCTACCATCTTTCTATGTTGCTGCTGCCCCATATGCTGTAGGTGTCTATTTGCTTTAGCTAGGGAGCTGGAATGACCTTCATGCCTTGAGTAACCCTACTGTCATTACAGATACTTACGTTCCCAATGTTCTTTACTCATCCCTCCCATAGGAACACCCTCTCTCCTCCATGTTGAGCTAGCACAGCATAACGTGAGGAGACCCCCATCCTTAAGTATTGAGACTGGACAAAATTTGTAAACATTAAAGGGGTTATTAATGAGGCAAATTTTAAATCTGATGACCTACTCCATACTTTCCATTGTGGCTATTTGGAGAAGTGACTTTTGGTTCTGTGAAACCAAAACTGGCTTCTGAATGAGTTCTGAATGAGTAATTAACTTTAACACCTCTCTTTTCACCGTAGAAATCAACCGAGTACAAAACTTTTGATGAAATGGTGGAAAGCTTTAAAAAGAGCCTGCTTCATTCAGATCCTATGATCTTGGAAGACTTCTGTGTCAGCCTGCCATTCATTGATCTGTATCTGGCATCCCTTGATCGTCAGGATGCCACTGTGTACAAGTATGTAACTTTTCTTAAATAGAGTCTGGGATTTAGATCCTACTCACATGCTAACATTCAGCAATGATCAAATGCTTCACTGTCCCCAATCCTAAAACCAAATAGAAAGCATTCTTTTTAAAGCATCTGAAATGGTTACTCCGAACAGTGTAGTTAACAAATGTGTTTAGAGAGGCATAGCCAAATTACTTTTGGAGTCATTTGCTGCATGTTGAATATAGAACTGAGTAGAATAATTCTATGTTGCACTGAAAATGAATGAACTTGCCTTTTTTTGTCTTTTAATACTGATACAATGACTGTATATATTTAATTTCAGGCTGCAAGATCTCTACTACGAAATGGTTGCCATTTTGACTATCCTGCTATACCATTCCCAGGAAACGTCTTTGCAGTCTCTGCAGTGCTTTAAGGGAAAATCTAAGTAGTCCATTGTCACCAAAGTAATGTAGGACATTGCTGTCATTAATGTGCCAAAAATATTTTCTTTGCATTTGAAAAATAAAGTAGAATAGAAACTTAAGTTTTAGAACTGGTCAGATTAATGCAAAACTCCCATGAGCTAAGATATTTTTGATTTTGTTTCTTTTTTGGAAAATGCAAGCATAATATGACTGCTTTGCTAATGTACCTTGGTGTTGGTGGTGATATTTCTTTCATTTTTCATAGGTTTATGCAAAGCATACACACACATACACACATGCATTTTATATATCTCTATCTCTATCTATCTACGATATCTATCTACCTATCTTTCTTTCTTTCTTTCTTTCTTTCTTTCTTTCTTTCTTTCTTTCTTTCTTTCTTTCTTTCTTTCTTTCTTTCTTTCTATCTTTCTTTCTCTCTCTCCCCTCCACACCTACAAAAAATACCCATAATAGATTTATGTATACGTACACACCTGTCTACTTGAGAGTATTCTTATTCTTCATGTGAGAGAAGAGTTAGAATTGATATTTACATGAAACTTCCCAAAGTTGATGAATGCCAAGAGAAATTCAAGCCAGACCATTTGTTATGACCTTTTTAGGTCTACATTAGACACAATATAGATTGTATGTTAGCTGTACAGTAGATGGCAGCATGTTCCTCACCTTGACTAATATCAGAAAAGCTAAGTGAAGTTGGAGGTGGTTATACCTTGGATGGGATACCACCAGAAAATCCCAGTGATGGAGAGTGGATTAGAAAATAATAAAACATTCTGGAAGAAGGAAATGGCAAACTATGTAAGAGCTAATGAATTGCATCCTAGGCTGTTGAAGGAAGTTGTGAACTGATTGTCTGAAACTTTATAACTTTTGAGGGATCCTGACGAATTGATGATGTGCAAATGATTCAAAGCAAGTGGTGGTAATAGTGCGGGGGGGCAATCTTCTGATTATCAAAACCCATACTTGACCATTTTGGGCAGATGAATGGTACTAATATATGGGGTTGAAAAAATGATTTTGAAATAGTATTTCAAGTGTTTTTTGTTTTTTGTTTTTGTAATTGTGATATGCCTATTTTAGGAGTTATAGTACATTATCACATTACTTTTAATTTTACTTCAAATTATGGAAAGCTGCCTAGTCATTGGCATTAAGCAATCAAAGAGTATTCATTAAAGACACTTCAAACTAGAAAGAGATATGTAGCAGAGTACCAGAAGATCCTGTATTGGGCCCTTTGCTCTTCAATATTTTTTAATAACTTCAGTGATGGAAAAAAATCCTTATCAAATTTGCAGCTGGCAAAAAAATTGGGTAGAAATCCAATACCTTAGGAGACAGAATGAAAATTCAATTTGACCCTGATGGATTAGAGTAATGGGGTGAAATTAAGAGACAATTACCAAATTCTTCATTTAGGAAAAAAGGTAATCAAATGCAGAGAGAGAAATTGGAGGGGCCTGCTTGGTATTGTTGAAAAAACTTGGAGTAATAGATGATTGCAGATTGATTTCAAATCAGCAGTGATGGTGGCTGTAAAAAAGACAAATATGGGTCTGCTGGAATATAAATTTACAGACAGAGATGAGGATTGTAAAGAACTGGAGATCAGCACTGGTTTCCAATCAATCATACACTTGGCAGGGCTGTTTTCTGCTGCAGGGTGAAAAACTGTCATGTGGTTGGGTTAATGTAAGAAAGAATTGAGCAAGACAATGAAACATCTCACAAAAATTCTCAAGTAATTATGAACTACTGAGCTGTCATCATATCAGTTCCTTTTTTTAGACAGGTACCATTTTAATACTTTTAAGAAGGCAGTTCAAACAATGGATTAACAAGATGAGCATGGCTGCAAAACTGAATATGCACAAAAGCAGCACAAAACTCAAAGAAAATGGGATGCATCTGAGACAAACACAATATTGAAAGCAGTAAACTAATTTTTTCAGACACTTATTTTATTTAAAAATGCACCAGCAACTTTAAAAAAAATAAATTTAGCATTTATAGTGACAATAAAAGTTAAGGTAAAATACTAACCTTTTGGTTTTAATTTGAAAAATCAGTGTTTTAAGTATTGATAAGTACAAGAATTCTCTGAATTTTTTATACAGTGTCTGGAATCAGACCAATAATAAACCTAAAATGCATATTTGCTAAATAGACATAAAAATAACACTTACTGACGAAAAAGTAAATTCAAGTGTAGTTTTTTTCCAACAATTATTAGTATGACATGTTTGTTTAGAAAATTAAGGAATCATTTGAGATTAATTGGTTGAGAAATTAAAATAATAAATTAATCAGTAAAATCAAATATTCTGAAAAATTTTATTACTGTTTAAAAACAGCGTAACTCTGATCAAATTTTTGTAGGAAATATGAATAAGTACTTCTACTAAAATTGTTCCTCAGTATCTTCCCAATCTGTGTTTCATTTCCTGCCCATCAAACACCCACTCTCTTTCTCACCAGTCTAATAAATGAAATCTACCTTGTTGTAAAAATAAAGCTAAGCATAAATTACTGATGAAATACTGACAATTATCCCAAGGAACACATTGCAGAAGGTGGTTGCAAGAAAAGTGCATTAATCTTGATGGAATCCAAAAAACTTCTTATTAGATTAAGCAACATTAAACATACTTAAATGTACTTAACTCAAATCAGTTATGCTTTGCCTATTATGAATTTACAAATATGCAGAGGTGGAAATTTTGTACAGGAGCACCATTCAAATAGGCTTGTGTGCACCATCAACTATTATCTGAAAATCATTGTCTGCACCATCAACTATTATTTGAAAATTCAAGAACATTCAACTCAAGGAGAGGCCAAGTATGGTCCCTTTACATCTTGTGGACTTCAACTCCCAGAATTCCTGAGCCAACATGGCTAGTTCAGAAATTCTGGGAGTTGAAGTCCATAGTTGGACTTCAACTCCCAGAGTTGAAAGGCACAAAGGCATAGTTGCTCACCCCTGCTTTATTCAGTGCAAGAAATGTAGGGCATCCTCAATCCTTCACAAAATAGCCACCTATCAATTTCCCTGTTTAAACTGCTCTTATCATTAAGTAATCTGTCTTACTGTTCAGACGCCTCATTGGGGCTTATTCTCACATCCACTAATCGTGAGATTAATTAACCTCTCTAAACAGGCTGAAATGACATGTCCTCATGCCATTGATTAGTCAACTCAAACTTCTCCAATTTAATCCAGTGTACTCTTTGCTTCTACCAACATACCTTTTGTCTTGGACATGATTGATCAAGGACATTTCAGTCACCAATAAGTCTTTTGTTGTAATGCACCAATAAGTGTATTTCAGATCTTTTGTCAACAAAAAGTGTGACATGATCATGCTTCTTATTGTTTGTATTATATCGCTGTTTTGTGTGGTCCTGCTCTACCTTGTCCTCTTCACTCACTGTAGCCACTCACTGCCAGCTCTGCAATTCCTTTGCAGCGGAATCAAAGACAGGGCTTGCTCATTCTCAATCAATTCCTTCTACTCCACTCTGTGCTCCTCCTCCGCATCAGATTAACCAGCACAGAGGAGAGATGTACGATAAAGCAGGAGAGATGCTTCACTTGTGCCATCCTTTATGTCTGGGAACTGTCAATTGGGCTACTTTTGAATAACAGTCTAATAATCTTTTGAAAGATGAGGTAACTTGTCACCACAAAATGGCCTGAGAGACAGGTCACAGGTGTGGAGGAGAGCAGAGGGAGGTCTGTGCCTACAACATGTTAGGCAATCTGGCAATCTGGCTATACCACCCTTCAGAGCACTCACCTCTTTTCTTCCAGTAGGTGGTGGGTGGTTTTCCTGCAGGTAGGTAAAGCTTGGTAGAAGTGGAACCAAAGCCAAAGGATTTGTTTCCATAACTTGACTTGCAGAAAAACACTAAGTCTACCACCGCCTGTTATCTGGCTACTGAGATAGAATAGTCTCGGTTGGTAACAGCAATGAAAAATGTATGTGCCCATAGACTTTTTGGCAGGCTCCTGGCAAAATGTACATTAATGAGGCCTCAGAGATGAGCCCTTAGTCTTGTGTTCTGGGGCAGCAAAGAAAGAGCTTTTATCCTACGTAATCATTTTCTTAAATATTGGAAGAGTGCTATCGTATCTCTTCCTAGTCTTCTTCCAAACACTTTGAAAAGTAGACGGACAAAATCAACATTAACCTTGCCAACACTGGAAGTAATTAGCTATAGACTTAGAAGTGAAAGAACTTGCTGTGCAATAGACTAGTAAAACTGGTTCTGAGTCTTCTGATCAAGGTGTGCACAAATACTTGTAACAGATGGCCATTCAATCAGCAGGGTAGGGTAGGGAGTTCATATTTCTTCAGCTGCAGATAGGCTGATGGAGGCTCTCCCTTCCTCTTAACCTTATTCCAAATAGTCCTCAAGCTATTCCCTTTGTATTCTAGACCAGAATATGTGAATGAAGCAATTTTTTTTAAATGAAGAATTATAATTAACTTAAGGCATTGCTGTACCGCATAATGAAAACATGCAATGAAAACAAAATATAGCATTAAATCTAAACTAACCCATCACAGAATAAAAACAAAAGCAAAATTTGTGCAATAATCAAAATGACTCAGATGTATTTTGAAAATTGCAGCTAGGGAGAAAAAAATGGTTTTCACTTTCCACTCCAAAGACAGCAGGGCAATCGTATCATAGCAGGGTGCCACTTCTCAGATTCAACGTATGACATCTCTCTTCTGTTCTCCTTTACTTTAGCTATATTGCTAAGTGGACATCACTAAATGCATCAGGACTATCATCGGAGGTGTTTTTCATCTGGTAAATCCTGGTGCTGTAGGGTATTCATGATACCTATTGTAGTAAATGACCAGATGGAGTGGAGTTCATCACAAAAATGGGCATTCCAACTATGAAAGTAGTTCCTAAACCAGACTGATATATTTCTATAGGTTAATCTTTAACCTTCAAAAGCTGGACATCAAATTTACACATAGCCTTATAGAATTTATTTGGAATGTAGTTAAGGCTTAATTTAATCAAAATAGGATGTCAATCAGAGGCAACTATGTTTGATAGAACAAAAATAATATCACAAGTGTTTTAAAAACTCAGTTATAAAGGATCCCTAACATTAGAATTGCTAGACTTGTTCCTTTACAATGTAGCAGCCTCAACTCCTCATGCTGAAAAATTCAACTCCTAGTATGACTGAATGTTGGTAAAAAGTATGAACAATAGAAGCACAATAGGCAACGGGATTTGTAAAACCTTGGATCATGGGTGCCGTGTAAATTGGTATAATACCTTATCATTCTCCAACTATTATTATCCTGCATGAGTTCTTGGAGGAGGAATAGGATCTCTGCAGAATAGGGAGAAATCAGAAGGTGCAGTAAAGAGATGTTCATGAGGGAGGGGAATGTCTACTCACTGAGGTAAAAATGTTAGAAGAATGAAGTTGAGCAATGGGATCTATTTATCTGATCTGCCTCTCACATCTAGAACTACAGGCGCAAAAGTTTAGCTAAAGGACCATAATCAAAAGGGGCATACCTAGATAGAAACAAATCCTACTAATAAGCATGAAGCATGCAATGAAATAAGGGCATAATTAATGGTTAAGCCACGTAGGCTAAAAACTGGGAGATTATGAGTTCTAATCCTGCCTTAAGCATGAAAGTCAGTTGGGTGACTGTGGGCCAGTTATTCTTTCTTAACCCAATTCACTTCACAGGGTTGTTGTAATGGGGAAAATAGGAACAAGACATAGGAAGAAGACCTTGAGTTATTTACAAAAAATAAAGGTGAGATAATAAAATAAATAAAATATTGCAAACTGGGAAGAGAATAGCAAGATCCTTGCCCATTAAGCTGCTCAGTTGCAACTTAGCTGTTGATGCAGTAGTCTTGCTGTGTTCCTTGCCAGACAATTTGATCATTGACCTGAGCGTCTTATTTCCTGTGGCTCAAAAAGTACTCTTGATAAGGCAGGATTTGGTACCCAAGGAGAACTAGTAGGAATAATACAATGACTGTCCAGTTTTATTGATTCTGAAGCAGAGTCTGAAGAAGCTGTGGTATGTACATATCCCTAATAACCATTAGTTATCTGTATGGAAAAAATGGCTGTCAGATTTTTAAGGTTTTTATTTTTAGCTACAGTATCTACTTTCTAACAAAAGCTGACAAATAGCTGTCTAGTCTTTTCTTGAAAACCCCCAGCAATGGAGCACCCACAACTTTGGAAGACAAACTATGTATTTGATCATTGGGTCAAACAGTTTAGGAACCACTATATTAAGAGATAGATGGTGGGTTTTTTTTGTAATTGGCCTAAGATTCTTAAGGTCTTAATGGGGAACTGAGCTTAGGAAGAAGAAGAAAGAAAGGAGAAGGAAGAGGGAAGGGAAAAATGAAGGAAGGAAGGAGGAAGGAGGGAAGGAAGGAGATTATAATGAGAGGGAGGAAGGATCTGAGGGAAGTCCTATTTTAGCACCAGAAGCCCTGCTGCTCTTTTGCCATGCCCGTATCTCCTCCTGACCTCTCTTGGTGGTCTTGCATCCTATCACTGAGGATGCTTTGGTTACAAAGCTGGGTCTCCTCATATGGAAGGGAGTGAGCCTCCCTCTCACCCACACATTTTGCCCTCCCACATACACCATGAGCAATCTGGCCAAGGAGAGCGAGCAGCATCCTTGAGGAGAAGGCAGTGGTGGGATTCAGCCGGTTCAGGCTGGTTCGGGGGAACTGGTGGTAAAAATTCTGGCTAGCCCTGCCCTGCCACTATTTCACTGATCTCTGCAGGTTGTCTGCCTTCCCATGTGATGCCTGCAGCCCAACTGAGTGGCCCTGATCTGCCTGCTTTGGTAAATAAACCTATGAGTCACGCTAGCCCCCCTGTCCACAGCTCACACGGGCCGTGGCATGAATGGCCTAGCAAGCTGCCTCCTCCAGCCTCCTGCCTGGCTTGCATCACTGCTGCAGCTCCATCCCAAAATGGCCATGGCACGAGCGGCCTAGCAAGCTGGCCCCCCCGTCCACGGCCTCCAGCTTGCCTGGCTAAGTCGCTGTCACACGACTCCACCTCACTTCCCTGAGCGCAGAGCCGAGGCCCATCGGAATTCCTTGCGCTGGGGCAGGATTCAGGAATGAGACCTTGTTCTGCCGAACCTGTTGCCGCTTGGGCGAGGAGGAGGAGAAGAACAGCAAGGCTTTGTGCTGGCTGGCCAGGCAGGGAGCAGGTCAGGCGGTGCTGGCTGGCTGGTTGG
>JANHFL010001722.1:145457-155515 GCA_032468155.1 Oxyrhabdium leporinum | reverse complement strand
GGAAAAACAAAGAGATCCCTACAGATGAGAATGTAATTAAAATATTAGAATTTCTGCGAATACATTAACACTTAAAAAGTGTAAGAACTCCCACCAATAGTTTTTGAAGCTTGAAAGACACGACCCTCTGGTACATGGTTTTTAAAGTAGCAGTTTAAAAAGGGTCTCAAATTGAGTGCCATAAATAAATCATCTCACAGATATAGAACACTAAAAGAAAACAATGAACAAAAAGTGAAAAAAACAGATTTAATAATTGTTTTTTACAGGACATCTAAATGGCATTTTTTTACTTCAAGAGATAGTGCCTTAAGCACAGCCTACACTGTCTTCTATCTTAAAAAAATACTCACTTAGAGATGATCATGAAACCAATTCATGATTTGTGAAAAAAATTAGCTGAAGAGCTGCTATGAACCAAAGGGGTAAATTAACAGAAGATATAACCTGGGACTTTGTCTTAGTTCTTGTTTCTGAGTTAACTGAGTTAACTGGGGTAACTGTTAAAAAAGCATTTAGGACTTCAGCAAGGTGAAAGGTCTAAATTACAGGTTTGTCAAACTGGCAGCCCACTGGCCAAATGCATCACTTTCAGGCCATACCCACTCCAGCTCAGCAAAGGCAAAAAAATGTCACAATACGTCATGTGATACGATTGAGTTTGACACCCATGGTCTGAAATGTGGGCTTTGTAAGAAGGAAAACCAAATGCAGAACCCTTTGTGCAGTGAGTGACAGCTGATATACTGAAACAGGGACTGCAGTCTTCACATGTAATAGTTCTAAATTCTCAGTTTTTATCAGGGAATAATTTATTTGAAAGAAATCCATAGGTGTTTGATAGGTGAGACCAAGAAGAACAATAATAACAGAATAATAGCATTGGAAGGGACCTTGGAGGTCTTCTTGTCCAACACCTTGCTCAAACAGAAGACCCCACACCATTCCAGACGAGTGGCTGTCCAGTTTCTTATTTAAAGCCTCCAGTGATGGAACATCCAAAACTACAGAAGGCAAGACATTTCACTGGTTAATTGTTCTCACTGTTAGGAAATTCCTCTTAAGTTCTAGGGTGCTTCTCTTCTTGATTAATTTCCATCCATTGTTTATTGTCTTGTCTTCTGGTGCTTTGGCAAATAGTTGACCTCCCTCTTCGTTGTGGCAGCTCCTCAAATATTGAAACAGTGCTATCATATATGATGTCATCATATGTGATAATACATACACGATGACATCAAGAAAATGCTGCAACTTGCATCAGATTTTTGACACAAATATTGTACATATTTGTGGTGTTTGCATGGTGATGTAATCACCCACATACCATGTTGATGTCATTGCAATTTGTATGGAACCGCAGGACAGAACAACTGTGAAAATGTTCATGGGTCACAGAACAACATAGTTAAGAGTGAAATCAGTTCTTCTCTTTGATGTGTACAATATTCATATAAACAAATCTCCAGGAAAATACTAAACTTGTTACCTTTATGCCTGATAACTCTGTTATTCCGGTGTCATTTTAAATCAACACTTTGGAATTTGCTTGCCTAATTCATTGTGGAGAACAAAACGGCTGGAGGACAAGAGGATAGGTTGCCCCTCACCACTACTGTAATTGCTAATGTTACATTTTCTCATTTATCCTATTAGCTTAAAAGGCAGTTTTTCCAATTTCTCATTTAAAGGCATTTTATATGTTGATAGAAGAGTGGAATGTAATCAGTCTGTAGGATTTCTTCCATCACGGTAATATCTGTATATCATCAATTACTTTTGCTTCTAAAATTATTTTAAAAAATCAAATTGCCTTTTGACCCAGTTGTTTTAAACACCCATCTATTTGAATTCAGAGGGCTCATGCATTTTATTCCAAATGCTAAATTAATATTCCAAGAAAAACTTGCAAAATATTACTTAAGGTTTCCTTAAATAATGTAAATTTAGATACTGGGTAAATTTGAAAGGAGAAAAACATTTAGTTTTAATACTGCTTTAATTTTTCTCATGATATTTGAAAGCCTGACTCACAACTTTTACATGCCATTATTAATACTAGGCTTACAAAATTAACGGTCAAACCTCTTTTTTATATTGGATGCAAAGATTGTGCTTGCAATTAACTTACACTTATTGTAAACTGTCCAGAGTCACTTTGACTAATGAGATGGGTGGCAGAAGATTCGTAAATAAAATGAAATAAAAATCAAAAGAGGAGCATCCTTTTATCTGAGCTTGTTATCCCTGAGCAGCCCATAGGAGAGCACCAGCCAGTCATTACACAGACTGTGTATATCCATGAATATAGTGCTGTTTTGAAAAAAACCCACACTGCTGCCTAGAGTGTTGATTTAAAGTAGGAATGAGAGCTGGATTCACCGAAATGCATGGTGCTAGTTCTGCAAATGAGCGCATTACAAGTTTTCTGCTGTTTTGGCCTAAAAGGGATTTCACATGGCTATCACTTTTATTAGTCTGGCTGGGTAATGTGTTGCTTACTACATGGTGCTGCTAGATACAAGGTCAGAACTTGGCCTCTCTCTATCAGCATTGCAACTTGCAGAAACCTGCAGAATAACGTGAGATGCCCAGTTACATGTTCATCTGCATGTACATATTCCTAATAAATCACTGCTGAATTCCTGCCAGAAATAGTCCATGGTTGAGGGGTGAAGTGAAAGGGTGCTCCCCCAATTCACCTTGTAAGTCCTCTGCCATCCAGTGGAGTGTTAGGTCCTTCTTTTAAACACTGCTTCTGGGCTTAGGAGCTGCTGTCACTCAAGCACTTTGAAAGAGGGCTCAGCTCTTCATTCCAAACATCCACCTAGTCTTGCCTAGCCCTATCCCCCAACCCCAACCCCATATTAAGAAGTGTGACTGGTGGATGTTTTTCCTGCTGACACTTGTCAGCAGATAAATTGACACTAGGAGACTCAAACAATTATTCCCATTAACTTGTCCCATGTTTGTCAAATTAAAGATCTAACAATACACCTCTTCTCAGTGCTTCCTCCCCCCTCCCCCCAATCTATACTGAAGATCAGGGTAAGTCCTGCAGCTGACAATATGCTTTAAAGTAGAAGCTTCCTGTGAGACCAGATGGGTTTTGGTTTCTACTTGCTTTCTGTATGGGAGAGAGAATGCCTGGATGAAGAAAAATGAAGAGACAAAAATCATTAGACAGCAGAATTTTGTTCTTTAGTGAAAAGTTGACAGTAAGAACTCCAAGAAACTAAAATAAAGCAATAATGCACCATGTAACAGTAGGCAAGTTTCAATGGCCTATACCAATTTATGAATTCCAAGCCTTAAGTTTCTACTTGATTCCCCATGATTATATGCATAATATTATTATATTATATTATATGCATAATATTATTTACTTTGGAGTACAGCTGGAGAAAGAAACTAAGAAAGATGTTCTTGATGATGGCCTCTAACCATCTCTCCAGTATCTCCACATATGTGTAGCCATGATCTATATTTGTTTAATGGGAGTTTACTGTAAAGGCAAGGGATGGATAAGGAAATAACAATTTTAGGGTGTTTGCTACAATGCACTCTCGAGGGAAATCTGTCCAGTATCTGGGCTTGAGATTGCTCAGGTCAATTCCCTAAGAGTTTCTTCCGGAGTTGTTATCTAAGGAGGACTCTCTGCTGGGGTCCTTGTCTAAGTAAAGTTCTTCACTGTAATTGCTTGCTGTGAGAGAGTTTCATGGGGCTTTTTAAGCTGCATTGACTCCCAATGGGCTTCCAAGTGTGATTCAAGGTGTGGTTATTACCTATAAAGCTCACTATGGGCAGGTTGGGGTATTTGGGGGGCTACCTGTCTTCAATCCTTTCTCCTTGCCTAGGCAGATCTGAGAGGCTTTTCTCCTAAGCAATATTGTCTTCCTGGTGCCAGGAGTCATTCCTTCTCTATTGCAAAACCTGACCTGTGGAACAGCACCCTTCCAGAGATCCAAATGACCCAACCTGTTAGCCTTTGGTAAGGTTTTAAAGACCTGTCTGTTCCCCAAAGCATTTGGCAGGTAAGTAGAGCAAGGTTGATTAGTTTTTCTTATACTTTTTGTACTTGCAATGATTTAATATTTGGATTGTTGGTTTTTATTTTTAGTTTTAATCTTGCTATGCTGCCCAGAGCCATTGCCATGAGATATACTGTCAGAACTAGATATATAAATCATTTAAATAAAAAATACTATTAGGAAGTTTGTGATCAGGGCGAGCTGATACAGCAACAAAATGGCTGATGAACTGTCTTTTTGAATATGGTCTTAAGGCATACTAAAAGTTTAAGGATTGTTGGAAGTTAAAACCCACCCCTCTCCTAGAAAAATGAAATATTTTAGGATATACTCAAAAGGCAGAATATTTCCCCTAAAAGAGAAGTAGAAACTCAGAGAGGCAGAAACTCAGCCCCCCAACTTTGTTGATGGGCCCTTAAGGCCTGGGCCAGTCTATTCTACATAACAAAGATCTACCTCCTTCAGGCAGAGCCATTTAATTGCCCTTTATTGCATCACCCAGCAAGATTCAACCAAACTCAGCACACAGACAACTTAAGAAGCTAGCTATGACTTCTGACAGCAACCAATCAGGATCCTCTTCCTGTGCCCCAGGAAGTTCAAAGCCAGGGAGGGTATAAAACCAAGGGACTCTCAGCATCTCGCCCCTTTTTTCCTCTGCCCAACATCTCTAAGGCATCATCAAAACCATATGGTCCTGCTGTCCACCATTAAACCATCTTTCCAAGCAATCACCATGTTTCCAGTGTCTTTTCCCCCGCTTGGAACAGAACCCAGAAGGATATTTCTTCCAACAGGACAATACCACTTGCTTGCCTTGTGTGGTGAGGTAGAAAGGGCTTCAATGGTGGGAGCAGAGCAATTTATACTGGCTTGCTTCTCTACTGACTTTGGAACTGGAGAGCAGTGTTTTAATGTAGACATGTTTAATTTACTTCTTTCCAGCAAGAATGCTTTTCTTTTTTCCAATAAGGTTTCTACAACATATTTAACAAGCAGCACAGCTGCTGATTCTTTATTGCCGTTCAGATACGAATGCTTTGATAGAGATATGAAGTTCCTTGTCCTGCTGATTGGCTTTCTATTCACTGAATTCATTGATTGAGCAGGAGCCAAAAAGCACATAGATGTCTTTTAAATGTGTATATTTGAAATGAATGAGAATTTAAGTGATTCTGAGAGCCTGCAGAAGAGGCATGTTTCCAATATTAAAATTATTGTGGTTTTCATGCTTTTCCTCCTTTTTTTCTCTTTTTAAGAACAGATTAGACAACCATTTATCTGAAATAGTATAGTTTCCTATTCGAGCAGGAGATTGGACTAGAAGACCTTAGCAAGATTTCTTCCAACTCTGTTATTCTGTTATGTGGAAACACTTATTAAAGTTGTTATTTCTTACTGTTTAAAATTTAGTATGGATGGAGAAGTCAGTAGGTTTTTCCTTGCTTTCAGGCATGAATTTGGGATGTTTTTTTAACTTTAGCCATCTTTGGCTAAATCCAGTAGTACCAGCCTACAAAATGAGATTATTGCAAAGATAACTTGAATCAGGACTGTTAAAAAACGCAGTTTTCTATATCTTGTCGGTAGCATGATAATCTAGAGATTATCTGGGTATATGCAATCCAGAGCTAGTATTTCTCCTATGCTGAAAAATCTTATTAGTACTCTCTGAGTAGAATTAAAGCTGCTTAAAAGTGCCTTGAAACTACTATATCTGCTCTCCTTCTTTGAAGTTTTTACCCTTTGCCCTTGATCTTAGTTATTTCACCAACACAATGCTTGTCAAACAAATTATCCTGCCATGTCCCATTTTTTAAACACCTCTCCATTATTGAAGGCTGTTTCTTCTCTTATCTTACCTGGCCTTCAGGCAAAGTCCAATTACTTTCCTTTCATGGAATTTTAATGTTCTTTGTTTATGAATAGGTTTGGCTGTTTTGGTGAAGACAATGGAGATGTTCAACATAAAAAAATAGTTCCCTTGAACTAAACTGATAGAACTAGATTTACATTTGCTGTAGGCGATCTGTGATTATTTTTAGAAGAATGCCGATTATGAAGCATAAGGTGATAGATGGATATAGATAAATAGATAATGATAGATGATAGATAGATAGATATGATTGAGATGCTAGACAAAGTCCTATTTCCATATATTGTAGACATATTGTTTGTGAAAAACTATAGGTTTGAATTGCTTCCATATGAATATATGGAAAAATTCGAACACAATGTACATTGCATTTACCATGGGAATTATATTGAAAAACCTTCCTTCTATTGAATGAGCCTCACTTCAGCTATAACTTTCAGAAGCATCATACTTCTTTTTTTTTTTAAAAAGCTCATTTCTATCATTTTTCCTCCTTTAAAAAAGCAGCACTGGTTGTAAGAAAGAAAATTCAAAACACAAAATTCAAAACACAAAATTCAAAAGCTGTATAAAAGCAACATTAGGTTATTAATATAGGTATTAATCAGTACAATAATTTCCACTGTGAGCACTCCAACATTGGAGGTTTTTAAGAAGAGATTGGACAGCCATTTGTCTGGAATGGTATCGGGTCTCCTGCTTGAATACGAGGTTGAACAACAAGACCTTCAAAGTCCCTTCCAGCTTGTCATTCTGTGATGTTCTATAAAGGTTAAATCAAAGTGACGAAGCAACATACAATTTAAGTTTTCCCAAAACTTTTTCACCAAGTGTGATGGGTTTAAAAAGGGAAAGAAAAGAAGTGAGAGCAAGGAAAAAAGAAAATATGACTTATGAACAAATATGACTTATATACATATCAACTATTAGAGTGGACTGGAAACTTGCACAATGGCTCTTATCAAATTAAATAAAGGATTTTGATTGAAGTTCAGACACTAAGTGTTTGATTCAGACACTTAGCAACTGGCATGTATTTAAGACAGTTGCAGTGTCCCAGGGTCATTTGATCACCTTTTTCAATCTTCTGGCAAGCAAAATCAATGAGAAAACCAGATACTATTAACAACCATCTTAACTAACTTAGTAACTGCGGTGATTCACTCAATAACTGTGGCAAGAAAGGTTGTAAAATGGGGCAAAATTCACTGAACAACTATCTTGCTTAGCAATGGAAATTTTAGGCTCAGTTGTTGTCGTATGTTGAGGACTACCTGTATTAAAACTTGGCAGTAATCCAGGAAGGGAGTCCAGGAACTCCAAAAAAGATAGAGTGGGGAAGTCAAGGCATGCAGGCCAGAAGTCACATACTCAAGAACCAATCTGAGTGAGTGAAGATGATTTCATCTGTTCAGCATCACTCTGCTTCTCCCCACCCTCCAGAAAGAAAAGAAGATCCTAAAAAAGAAAAAAAAAATCCTCAAACACCTTTCTGGAGCCTCGTACTTCTGCTTTGAAAGTGAGGCTGAAAGTGAGACAAAACATAAGATGAGAAGTAAAGGGTGAAATTTTCATTTGGGTGCTCAGTAGATATAACACAATGAACTCCTAGTTAGGATTATATTATCTGGACCTGAGAATTAATCTTTGTGTTTAAATCCAGTACAACATGTCAAATCTCCAGGGATCTTAATATAAATGTTATCTAGTTTCCCACAATTTGTGTTTTTCACTTACCCAAGAATTTATATGTTTCACTGAAGGAACTAAGCAGGATTGAATAATCAGGTAGAATTTATATTTTCAGAAATAGAAAATGAAAATTTCCTAATCTTGGAAAGATCCTAACTTCAAATTAGCATATCTTGAAAGTTAGGAGGAACCATCCCTCCCTTGTGACTTCTTATGATGTCAATGAACAATCAGCCCATTCTCTGGCTCTCAGCTGCAGATATATATATATTTTAAAAAGAGTCATTCTTGAACACCTATTCTCATTTTATCATAAAATGTTTGAAAGGCTTCTATTTTCAAATTATATGTTCTTCTAGATTAATCAGCATTGCGGATCATAGGATTTTTTCCATTGTTACAGAAATTCAGAGAAATCATGGCAATGAATATCTGATATGTTTGAAAACATGAATGCTGGTTGTTTTCAATGGGTTATTAAATGGAACTACATTGAACCTCTAAACGCTTGTTAACCACAACCACAGTGTAAGTGATGATTGGAAGGAAAAAGAAGCTGACATAAATGGGATAGTTATATTGCATCATGATCTGCTTACTGATATGGGTGGTCCAATAAAACACCCAAAAAAGTATGTGCAAGGCTCTTTGCAACTCTTTGCAAATAAAAAAAATAATGAATTGAGAAAAGCCATTCTGAAATAATGAAGAGCCTAGTGCTCTTCACCTAGTGTTTTACATTTTGGCAAATAATTTGGTCAGGAGTTACACATATAATACTCACGTTCATTTGATTCTTCAGCCAGCTATAGATATTTGTATGGAAACTCCTAAGATGAATATTCATAATGCTATAGGCTATAATATAATCCTATAGAAAGGTTTCTATAGGCTATAATCCTATAAAAAGGATTATATCTGAGATTAAACTAGCATTTTAAAATGTGTTAACAACAACCTACCTGAGTATTTTAAATAGGTGTTGGCTGACATGCTTAAAAACTGAGAGATGAATGCTTCGTGGAACCATTCAAAAGTCAGATTTACTGTCATGTTTTAATTCATTAAAGAAAACTTTTTCCCTAAAATATCTTAGTAAATCACATATGAGCTTTCAAAGAAATGTTCATGATTTTCCAGGTTTAATCTGGGTTACATTAGACTGGTAAATGAAGACTGCTCAGTATTGTTAGTTGTAGATATGACAGAATTGAAATTGAAAAAAGTATTTTGTATGCTATTGATCAGGTTATATCTTATAATTTTGGACTTGATGTGGTTCAAGACTAAACATTTTGCTTTTAATTTCAGCAGGGGAAAAACATTTTCTTTGTGATTCTTGGAAAATGAGGGTGAGCAACATACAATTGAGAGCTGCATGGACTTCTCAAACTCATTGAATCTTGTTTGGAGCCCTACTGCTTCAGAAATTAGGCCACTGAATTGTGACAATGAACTACTGTGTTTCTCAGAAAACACGACCCACCCCAATAATAAGCCGAACCCTACGTCTTGGGGGGTGGGCCTAATTTTGCCCCTACCTTGAAAATAAGCCCATGGGGGTGGGTGCGGGGAGGGGAAACTGTCTGGCTGCAGCTGCAGTCCACTGGCCCCTTGGGGAAGTGTTAACCAAAAAGCCTCCATTCCGAATGCTGAAGTTTTGGAATGGAGGCTTTTTGGTGGAGAAAAATGGGGAAGGGGGACTTTCCTACCTGCCATCCTTCGCTCAGTCCATGCTGAGCTCCAGATGGACGCCCACGGATGGGCTCTGGATGGACGCGCACAGCACCCCCGGGGCTCTGTTTTGCCTTCAGAGGCCTGTCGGAAGGCATCTGCAGCCGATGACAGAGTTCTGGATCAATCCAGAGCTTTGTTATCAGCTAGCTGCATATGTCTTCCAGAAAGCCATCTGCAGCCGATAATAGAGCTCCGGATCGATCTGGAGCTCTGTTAAAGGCTGCGGATGCCTTCCGGCAGGCCACTGAAGCCCGGGGCGATGCGTGTGAGTGGTGACAAGTGGCTGCAGAAGAGGGGTCAGCAGCAGGCTCCTGCTGGGCGGAGCTGTCGGTGCCACCGCCATGAGGTGAGTATGCCTGCAATTCGCGTCGCAAAGAACAAAGCGAGGCGGTGGGGTTGGTGGAGGACGAATCAAGGTAGGGGGTGCGGAGCTGCCCCATGCGCTCCACACCAGCTTAGCTAAAGACGCGTCAGCCAGGGCACCCATGCCAAGTCCCCCCCCCCCAGGGCAGCGATATCCCTTCACTAACTTGCTTTCCAGATCTGTTCTCTGCTGCGCGTGCAAGAAGTCTATGGGACTATGCTAAGTTACTCGTGAGATGTTTTTCTTTTTTTTCATGAGAAGTTGGAAGATCTGAACTATGATGGGGGGGTTTTACCGTAGTCCCATAGGCATCTTGCACTCGCAGCGGAAAACGGACCTGGAAAGCAGGTTAGTGAAGGGA
>JANHFL010001722.1:124546-145357 GCA_032468155.1 Oxyrhabdium leporinum | reverse complement strand
TGGAAGATCTGAACTATGATGGGGGGGTTTTACCGTAGTCCCATAGGCTTCTTGCACTCGCAGCGGAAAACGGACCTGGAAAGCAGGTTAGTGAAGGGATGTTGCTGCCCTGGGGATGGAGTGGGGGTGGGGGTTTGGCATGGGTGGGAGAAAAATTAGGGCACCCCTCAAAAAAGGGCCTAGCCATTTTTTCAGGGGTCAAAAGAAAATAAGACCCAGTCTTATTTTCTGAGAAACACAGTATTAAGCAATGGTATTGCTATCAGTGATTTCTAGGGCAAAAGTTTGAAAAAGTTGTGTATGAAAGGAATAATTGCATCTTGGAAAACACTGATTATGGTGATCAATTTTAGACCAACTATAGAATAGGGATAGTTACAGTTATATAAAAAAAATATAGACGAAAGAAAATTAGAGGAGATTTTCCAGTTTCTTTTCCCTTGTGATCACTATTATTTTTTGTGACTCGGTAAAGTGCAAATCAATGTTCCCCATGTGAACTTTCTCTCTCCCTTTTGCAAGTTAAATACAGTACTGCATTTTAATCTCATAAAATAGAGATCTGAATTCTAATTCATCAGGCAGCGCTAATCTCATCTCATTCCAAGGATTTTGTAATTTCAGGAGACAGTCAAGAGATGATAATATGGCAAGAAATCCTTCAACAGATTAACAAGCAATGTAGTTTTTCCTGTCCTTTTCCAAAGGATCCTATACAAAGCCTGATTAACTAGTTCCAATGTTTTTCTCTCTCTCCTTGCTAACTTTAGCTGGGATTGTTCCCACATGTTAACTTCCTAAATTTTGTCCTGCTATTAGCCAGGAGCCAGCTGCTAGGTATTAAGTATCAGGTTTGAAAGACACAACCCCCTCTAAGCAAGTGTGGTTTTGACATTCTTGAATAGGGGGATGGAGAAGGTATTAAGTGCTCTAACACATTTAGTTAGTTATGGTTCCAGTTAGGTGGACTCTACTCCTGGTAATTGCATGGCCAAATGCTCACTATATTGATCTCTCCCCAGCACTACATCATAACTCTTCCAAGGACAGTCTGTAGGCTACCAGAGTGGTTTAGAAAGTGTATCAGTTGCTGCCTTTAGATGCAGACTGTGCTGACATTGAAAAAAATTACCACAGAAAGTCTCTGTTTTCTGACAACATAAGAATTGAGAATGGCTGCCAAATATTTTTGACACTTGGGTAAACCACAGGTGTCAACACTTCCTTAGTCAGGGATAGTATCAGCTCTGCAATTTGTGCCTAATGAGGCACTGAATGAGAGAAGACATCTGATCAAGTGTCCAATTTTCCAAGGTTTGTAGTGAACAACAGACTATGAGAATAAAGAGAATAAAAGATACCAGTGCGGCACAGTAACTTAGTCTAAGGATAAATGAGGAAACTTGGTGAGGCTTCCTTGATTATTATTTTTTTTTACAGACAGAAAGCCTATTAGCAAAGTGACATTGTACCATTATTTAACCAGCCCAACAATCCTATTCCTCTCCACTGCTGTCTTCAAGGGGAGGCTGGAATCACATTTGCCAAGTATACTTTATTTTTATACTTTGCTTTCATTTGGATTAAGCAAAGGCTTGGACTTAATGGTCTAGGTAGCCAATGGAATTCTACTGCACTGGGATTCCATAGGATCTGGCTAAGGGGCTCATCCTCCTATTCTGATGATCTTGATAAAGGACCTGTTTGAACTTGATAAAGGACATGTCCTCATGATCTCGTCTCCATCTCATTCCCCAATTTTCTGTAACAGTAGTAATATTTAGCTGTTCTGCTAATTTTAAATAAATTTAGCTCTTCTGTTATATTTTACCAATACTTGCTACATAAACAATGTATGATGCCACAGTGACAAGGCAGGGGAGTGACGTGGACAGGGGTCTCTGGCACTTCTGGCTGCTTAGATCTGCAGTGACCATTCCGCCTTCCCATCTGATTATTGGGTACTTCCCTCTGTGGGCATTTTGATCTGGTTTGTGAGAGACTAGACTCCTGACTTGCATAGCCTTTTCACTGTTGTTTTGTTTATTTATTAGGACTGCTGCAATCAGAATAACTCTTCATCACAACAATATGGTTAAAAAAAAGTAACAAGGAAAGTACAGGAATAAAATAGCACACCGTCAAATAATCTCTTACCATACTATTCATGCAGGTCTTTTTATAATCTGTCACAGTTTTTTTCAGAAACCATCCAACTATCTAGAAAGTACTGTAAGGTTGTGATTCTTTTGTGGAAGAAGAGCAGGGATAGAGAAATACTTTCCAAAAGAGGACTACAGAGAAGGCTTTCCCTTAAGGTCTCTGTTTACAACATTCTCAGGGGGTCTGGATTCACAGCAAATACCAACTGGATTACGCCAGATGGGCCAATTTCATTTAGGCAAGGCAATCTTGAAGATACTGTACTTAGGTTCTAAGTCATGCATGAATGTATGTGTGCCTTTGAGTCCATGCTGACTCCTGGCAATTGCTGCAGTTTTCTTGGCAAGATTTCAGAAGTGGTTTGCCATTGCCTGCTTCCTAGGGATGAGAGAGAGAGTGTGATCAACCAAGGTCTGGAAATCTACTGTAAACCAATGCAATTCTACAAGCACACTAGAGGTGTGATATGAATATGCCAGGCTGAGCTCACAAATTATGGAACTGTTCTAAAGAAAGGAGCACAATCTTATCCAGGATCAAAAATGAAGTTTTCTTGAAATTAAGGGGGGGAGTTGTATCCTGGAACACCCAAGCCTGTTTCTACTCATCCATATCTTAACAGCCTTCAGGTACTGAGATAGGGCCTTGATATTTGTCACCCAATTCCAACAGATGATCTCTCCCTGTGGCTTCCTATAGATGTTAAACAGGAGTAGGGAAAAGTTTGAGCCTCAAGCCATCTCACAGTAGAGAGCCCAAGGATTCAATCTCTCCTCTTGAATGCTACTGATAGAAACTGCCTACTTAGGGAGAAGGAGAATACTCCAAACTTCTCATGTCCCTCATTCTCAGCCTTCTAAGATGGTTCAGAAGAAAAGCTGGAAGGTTGCTCTGCCCATATCCTAGTCCTGCTCTAGGTCAATGACAAGAGCAATCAGTGAAATGTCAGTTCCATGCCCTGGCCTGAACCCTGACTGAGAAGGGTCCAGGTAATCTGTTTCAGCCAGGGTTCTCTGAAATTGCAGTGCCAACACTTCTTCTCAACATACCACAGGAAGATAAAGTTAGAGATAGGCCAATGCCTATTTAAAACAATTGGGTGAATGATGGTTTCTTCTTCAAGACAGGCAATACTATCCTCTCTCCCAAGGATGCACTAACCACACTCCTTATGCAACTTCCTGTAGCTTCCCTGGCAGCTTTCACTAACCAGGTAGGGCAAAGGTGCAATTAAGTGGTGAAGCTGAGGACTCAGATGACCTTGTCCATGGGATTCTGTTTGTTGTCCTTGGATTGCCTCTGGCATCTTCATTAGATTTATTCAAGTGGCATCTGGCTGCCAGCAAATATAAATGATTTTATTTTCCAAATGCCTTCTATCAAATCACATTAGCCTGATAACCAATTTCTGCCACATCTTCCCTAGAAAACCATGGGTCATTCTCAAGAGGACTGCTGAATTCCAGGAGACTGATGAGCGTGCAAAAAAAAAAAATATGGCTGATAGGTTTGTAGAAGTTGGGAGGGGACTGTAAAGGAAGCACAAAGGGGATATGTCAATGTGTCTGTGAGCTCCTTCCTAGATGACAGAACAAGAGGTTTGTTTTTTATATATGTAATTGCTCCATCATCTTCTGGAATACATTTTTATTTAGCATAAGAATAGTAATCTCCTATCCTCTTGCCTTGCACTGAACTCTGTTTATTTGCCATATATATGATATAGGGGTGGTTGTATCCCAGAATTGTCGTACAATTGAATCAAATCTGCTTGATTTGGTGGGGCCTATCAGGAGACTCAGCTGAAGCAGAAGAAAATTGTGGCCTGATCTATCCCAAATGACAAGTCATGCTTTTTGTTTTTTCTTTTAATTTTTTGAAAGAGGACTACTGATCTGAAGGCCAATAGGGGAGAAATCTAGGTAATTTATTTATAATTTATATTTATAATTGACTGATGGGCATCGGAAGCCAGGGGGCGAAGAAGAGAATGCTTACAGAATTTTCCAATCTCATCTCATCTCATCTCATCTCATCATCTCATCTCATCATTTCATCTCACCTCACATTATTTGTTTCTTTATTTGTTTCCTTTATTATTTTTACAAATAATTTGAGGTTGTGAACATTTCTAGCATACTTTCCTCCTCCTATTTTCCCCACAACAATCCTGTGAAGTGAGTTGAACTGAGAGAGAGGGACTGGCCAAGGCCACCCACTTGGCTTTCATAACTAAGCGGGACTGAAACTCAAGGTCTCCCGCTTTCTAGACTGGTTAAACCACTAAATAGGCTTCTACTTTATCCTAGCATTTTCCCACAGGTTCAAGGTCTTCTTTTTAGACCAACAAATGCCATTTCATGCAATGAAATGCAGCAACTTGATGATTTTCATGTCCGTGTTCATTGTGTCTTGCCATCTTTGCTTTGTTTTTCCATGAGGGTGTTTTCCATCCATCTTAAAGTGGTATGTGATGCAGGAGACAATGGGGAATGCTGCTCATAGAACATGATCATACCACTGTAGGTGCTTTTCCTACATTTTCTCATATTTATGCAGTGCCCATCAGCTGCTGGACTATATCATTGCTGACACAGTCAAGAAGGGAAATGCCCAAAGATACAGCCTGATTGGTGGTTGCTTTTTCTGCTAGTAGGTGACTCTGGGTGATTGTCTGAAAATTAAATCCTGAGAAAGTGCCCCCCCTCCCCAGCCTCATTGTTGAGAAACTGTAAAGCTCAGTTATGAGGGTAGGGCAAATTATGTTGACTACTTTTCTGCCCATTCAAAGACAGAAAGAATGCATATTAAGGGGGCTGCGAGGAAGTGGCCATTGTCTTGATTATTAACCAAGCAGCCGGTGAGGGAGGAAAGGAAGGGAAGTTATTCCCTTGCAATCTGTTTACTAGACTACTATGAGGTGATTTCTTTGCCTGCTTTCCCATTGACTCAATGAAAAACAATATTAGCTATTGCAGGAATGTAGTAAGAAGCGTATTTCCTTCCCTTTTTGATCACACAATATACGAGAGCTTTCATCTCTTTTTGTAGTTTTTGTATTTATGCAAAACAAAAATAGAAAACCATCTGATAACTAGTGGGCGACCCTTTGAAAACATAACTAAGAGCTGCAAGACCTTGATGCAGCCATGTCAGGATTCTTATCTGTTATTTTTAGGGTGTGTATGGGGGGGAAGAGATTGTAAAAGCAAGCCGAATTTGTCCTTTTGTTAAAGATACTTCCACTGAAGGACAGCGCTTGTACCTTTTTATTTTGTTTTGCAGTTTTCTTTGAGTAGGATTCAGGTACAATGT
Organism: Oxyrhabdium leporinum; assembly: GCA_032468155.1. Lineage (NCBI taxonomy): Eukaryota > Metazoa > Chordata > Lepidosauria > Squamata > Cyclocoridae > Oxyrhabdium > Oxyrhabdium leporinum. The sequence continues at coordinate 139,879 of JANHFL010001722.1, read as the reverse complement.
CTTGTTAGACTTAAATTGAAGCCCTTTGGAAATGCAGCTTGGCCTAATCCCTCCCAGCTGCTTTGCTTTGTTTTTGCCCAGAAAGGAGCCCCTAAAAGTCTTCTCCATAATCCTGCAAGATGAAATTTAATCTTTTCTGAAACACACACACACCTTCATACACACACTCCAGACTTTGAGCTTGGATCTTTGAATGTGGGGAACATTGAGGGACAAACATTTTCTCTCCCTTCTCAGTGTGGTAAATCTCAAATTTAAGTCAAACTCCTCCTGCTCCCCCCCCCCCCCATCAGTTCCAACTCACTTAATTGCACTAACTAGGAGTCTTTCAGGGTCATCTATCAAACAATAGACAGCTTTGAGATTTTCACTAAGTGGCCATCTTTTGTTGCTGTTGACAAGGACTTGCTGGTTTCTGGTTTCTGTTTCTGCTTTTATTAGTTAAATTGAGATGGGCTTCAACCTGATTGGCAAGGACATTTTAATGCATCTTTCTGGCTAGGAGCTCTATGTAGCAATGTATGTTGTGAGCTCAAAGATCTTTAGGTGTATCTTAAGACAAATTTATGATCCTTCTCTAAGTGTTTCTCAAAGGCCTTTCCTCCAAACACTGGCAAATTATTGGAATTCTACATGTTATTCTTTGCTTTTTTCTTCTTAGTGTTGTCCTACTGAATCAGTAACAGTGTCATGTGATAAATCTATTCTTCCCTGATCTGGTTTGCCTCTTAATACTTCACTGATCTGAAAGCTTTTAGAGTTTATTCTGAGTTTTATGACACTTTCAAATGGAAAGGTCTCTCTCCTCTTCAAAGGAGACACAAATGCTCATACACAAGGCTGAACTTTTAGTTGTTCATCTCTGGAATGAAAACAGCATGCTTGTGGCACAATAGAAGACGAAATAAAGTTTGCAAGAACACCACTCATAGTTTTTGGAAATAGAGCTGTTCCGATTTGGAAATGTGGCATGATTAGCTCTGATCTAATGTCCAAAATCCTGTCATTCTATGTTCCAAAATAGTTAAATTATAATATACACCAGATGCTTTCTCATAAAATTGCAGCATGTGAAAGTCGGAAGATACCTTAGAATATACCACCTTTGCTGAGAACAGAAAGTTACTTGTCAATTGCATTCATCCTTTTTTTAAAAAATACTTCCACTGAAGGACAGCTCACCACTTCTTGAGATAGTCTGTTTAATTGTTGAATAGATCATTCTATTTTGAAATTCTTCCAGATGTCCAGTTGAAATCTGCTTTCTCAAAATTTAAATACTTTCTTCTGTTATGTCATGTCATTGAGGAGGTCCAATGGGAACAGAGATCCAATTTTTCACATGACAGCCACTTGCTGCTTGGCCAAAAGGAAGGATGTTGCAACATCCCAATATAGGAAAGACCTGCTAAGACCTCTCATATCAAGAACGTAGCCGTGGATTTGTATAACTTTAAAGGCCAGTTCCATCATACATAAACAAAAAGGCAAGCTTATAAGTGATGTTGATTTCAAGAGGGGATTCTCCTAACTACTTAGTCCAGGGTGGGCTTCAAAAATTTTAGCAACCAGTTATCTACCCAGTTGCTGGGTAGGTGAGGCCATGGTGGGCATGGCCTAGTTGGCCTCCTGCACCATAGCCAGAAGGGGTGTTTTTGCCCTCCCCGGGCTCCGGAGGCTTTCCTTGAGCCTCCGGGAGGGCGAAAACAGTCTCCTCATGCTCTGGAGGCTCTCTGGAGGCTGGAAACAGGCCCATTTCTGGCTTTCCGTAGCCTCCGGGAGGCCCAGTTCTCACCCTCCCTGAGCCTTCACACAGGCCCTGTACTTACCTGGGGTCCAAAATGGGCCCCGTGAGGACTCCTGGGAGGGTAGGGGCAGGGTAGGTAGGGCCAGCCAGGAGTGGGATTTGGCGGTTTGCCGAACTGCACAGAATCTTCGCTACGGGTTTGCCTAAACCCGTGCAAACCCGTAGCAGCCCACCCCTGACATAGTCTACTCAACCGCTGTTTCATAAATCATGAATACAGTATGGGAAGCTTTGTTTGGAGCTAATGTAGAACAACATTTCCCTCATTTAATATGAGATAGTGAAATAGGATCATCAGAGTTGTCAAGACCCAGTGCTTACTCTGAGAATAGGACATGGTCAATCCACTTTTTAAAAAGTATAATTTCTCCAAGGTCTGTGCAGAGAGTTGTAATGGGTCCTTTGTTCTTTTTTCACTTTCACAGTGGTTCCTATTAGACTAGGATATTAGCGGGAACAATGTGTGAGGTAAGAATATTTATCTTTACCTCTATGTGGACATTGCATCTAGTAGATCCTTGCCTCTCCCACAGCATCCGTCCTTCTTGCCCTGATTTTCTAAGGACTGAAGGAGTTAGCCTAGGAGGAGGGTTTCTCCTGTGTATATCTCCTTTCAAATCATGAAAGAGAGAAAAACAATGCATTATATAATTTGGGTGTTTTTCCAAGGACAAGATTGCATGGATCTTTTTACAGAGGAGGGGTCCTTGGTGCTATCTGAGCTTGCGTGTTTTCCTGCAGATGTTTCATTAACCAAACTAGGTAACATCATCAGTGCTAGTAGCACTAGGACTGTTAATGTTACCTAGTTTGGATAATGAAATGTCTGCAAGAAAACAAGCAAGCTCAGAGAGCACCCAGGACTTCTAATTTCAACTCTGAGCCACAAATATTCACCTTTATTTTTTTACAAAGGATTTGGTAGACTGTGTGTTTCTTGTTAGCTTGCTTTTAAATAGCATCCTGGGATATGGTGGCAGTATTCTATGAACTACTTTAAAAAAAAAAACAACTTCCTATATTTTTAAAAAAAATGCTGCCACAGTCTAACAGCCCCAGTAATACTTTACACAGGTTTATGATTGCTATTTGTGTGGTTAAAAGTTACATAGTTTCTGATTCTGAAGATTAACTTGAACTGCATGTACTTTGGAAAACAAGTTTTGCATTATGGGAAGAAATATCCATCTGGTTCAGTTCCAAGCTGGGAGAAAGAGACTGGAAACATGGAGGCTGATTGGAAAGAAGGTTTAATGATGAACAAAACCACCAAGCACATGGTTCTGGTGCAGCTGGCAAAATGGAGTTGAAAGAGAAGGGTTTTAATATCTTCTCTTTGCCTTTGCACTTGAGCTTTCTGTTCATGTGCAAGAACATGTATTCTATTCTATTGTCAGACTCCCATGGTGCCATGTAGGGGTTATGTAGGGGGGTCACAGCTGGCTCTATAGGCAAAGTACAGATCCTAGGAGTTTGTATGAGCTCCCAGGTTTGATTGAAGTTTGGACTGCTCTGAGATGATGCAATGACTGAAATACCCTTAGGACATTGTGCAATGTAGTGAGCTCTATGTCTTCTGGTAGTGGGTTAATCCTATTATGTCCTGAAGGATCATGTCCTGTTGTTTTTAATCCCATCATCCTGGAGCTGAAGGTCTTTTGTTTTGTAGATAGGCTGGCCCAGTCTTTCTTAATGGACACAAAATATCTGCTGGGGGGGTGGGTATTAAGAGTGAATCTACTTACTACCTCTAAAAAAACATGTTGCTCCATTTCTCATTTAGGGAAATATAATATTCTGCCTTTTCAATATTCCTCAAAATATTTCATTCTTCTAGGAGGGTGGCTTCCCACAGCATTAATTAAAGATGCTTTCCCCACTTTATTTTTTGAATGTATGTATGCATGGATTTTTTTCAGTTTCTATTTGATGCAATAGAAAAATTGGAGAAGACTCTACTTTTCTATTTAACAATCTGTCCTTTTAAGTTTCATGTATCCTTCTCCCAGACAAGGGATGATGATGACAATATTAAGATCTATAAGGACCACAAACTTTTCAACCACCTTGCAAAAGACATCTTATATGGCATATACTGAGTTTTGATGAAATATTTGAAGAACTTTGTTTTCATGTGTTTAGAGATGATTGAAGTAGCCTTGCCATTCTCAATAATATTGCTATATTTGATTCTACGAGACAAACCAGAGAACCCATTCAATGTACCTTCTTTTTCCTTTAAAAATAAACAGCTAGGGATAAATCAGAATCAGGACCATCATATATGAAGTTCATTCCTCAATGCTTGCACTGTTATATATAAGAGAGAGAGAGAGAGAGAGAGAGAGAGAGAGAGAGAGAGAGAGAGAGAGAGAGAGAGAGAGATATTTCTATATATATGCTGTTGTTTGCACCAATTGGATGATTTGTAAGTCGGGTAAAATTGTGACTGCTGCTCATCCACTGTGGTCTTATTCCCTGACTTTCTAGTACCATCTCTTGACTCATTAAATGGTGAGAAAGCATTGTAAGTCAAGCTTCATCACATTTGAAATACTTACTTGCTTAAGGAACTAAGTCCTTTAGAAATTAAACATGCAAAGGTTTGCACCATATCAATGCAATACTATACATTTCTATCCAAAGTAAAGCTTTGTTTAATTCAGTGGATAAATATAGAATTGCAACCTAAAGTCCTTAGATTAGTGATAATATATAAGGTTCTGAAGAACATAAAGAAGTTATAAAACAAATGAAAAGGTAATACTGTAATATTTTCTATTGTTTTCTTTGGCACATGGTAATGTAGCTTTTAATTTTAAAAATATTGAGCGTTCTTATCAGGATTGTGCTTTTTAATATTTGCATTAGCGGCAAGCATCACCTTTAAATATATCTTGAAAACTGCTGGCAAATCTTAAGTATTGTGGTTGGACTGTCCTGATTAGTTTATTAACAGAGTGCAAAATAAAAAGAGATAGGGCTGGATTTTATGTTTCAGTAGTTCTTTTACATGGAGTCTTCATCACAGAAAATTTGACAGTGTCATTTGACAAGGCATCAGATTTCAACCATGTAGTACAGTCATAAAAGATCAAAAATAGTAGGGAAGACATGAATGAAGAACTCTTATTTCTCCCCTGCTATAAATCAAGGACCAGGGTGAACATGATGACATGAATAAGTATCAGGTTTAAAATAATTAGGTCATGTTCCATGCTGTAAGCACTTCTGGAACCTACTTTCAAAGCATGTTGTTAAGGCTGTATCATTCAATTCAACACAGATTTAAACAAATTCATAGTGATTAAATGTTTTAGTGGCTGAGAGCCAAGATGACTGTGGGATGCAATTTCATACTCAAGTATTTGGAAGTCTCTGTTTTGTCAAAGGGATGAGTGAATGGGAATGGATTATTTCATAATTGTTCTGAAATAGCTGGCATCAACTGTTGCCATATATAGGACACTGAGATAGATTGTCCATATTTTTTACTCAGTGTGTGATTTTCATTGAAGTGTACATTATGGCATTGGACCAGAACTGTTCACATGGAATTCTTTTTCTGATTAAGAGAAGTTGTAAAAAGCAAAATGCTAGTAATCATTGCTTCTCCTTTTTCAACCACCTGTAGCATTTCAGAAATCAGGGAATAACTTTAAGATAGCCAGGTGAAAGTATTTTTTTAACAAAAGGATTTTTGTTAAAGACTAAATAAGAGACAGAAAACTAATTGTTGAAATGCAAAGATGCTTGAAATTGCAGGATCCAATTTGGGTTGGACACTGGGACCAAAGTTGTAGTCTTCCGAGCTGTTGGACTCATGCTGGAGCCCATCCTCAGGGAACTTCTCTCTCACCAGAATGTCACATTAATAAGACTCCTATTCAAGGAATGTTTCATATCACATTCTCAAGAAGCTTCACCAACTAATTGTATGGGGGAAAAAATCAACGTGTAGCGAAAACAACAGCGTAGTTGTAGTGAAAAGGATGAAACAATTGACTGTTTGATCAGTGGCTGCAGCAAGCTACAAACTGCTACAAGCAGCGTCATGACTGAATCACCGAAATTGTTCAGTGAAAATTTTGCCAGAGATGTGGATTCAAAGGTAGCAAAAACTACTGAGACAATCAAGTTGAGAAGGTTTTAGAGAATAAGTGGGTTAAGATCATATCTGAACAAACAGGTTCATAACATGTCAGATATAACAGTTACAGAAAAGAAGAAATTCTGGCTTATTGATGTTACTATTCCTGGTGAGGCTAGGATTGAGGAAAAACAATTGAAAAAAATATGAAATATTGGAACTTGCATACTGAAGTTGAATGCTTATGGGAAAAGAAATCCCTTGAAGACTCAGAATATTATCAAACATGGACTTTAATTTACCAGTGGTTGGAAAAAAAGAGGTGAAGATTAAGAAGGTAACCTGTACTGTTAAGCAATTAAATAACCCAGACAACACGATGTTTATTAAGCACTAATAAAATATAAACAATAGAAAATCAATAATTTTTTTAAAAAAAGAAATACCTTGTTATACAATTGTGACTAAAGCCCTTGGAGCACTATCTAAAAGACTTCCTTGATAGCTGGAAATATTGACCTTATCAGATCTAAATATCATTTTTTTTTAAAAAAAACAACCCTGCTTGCGACTGCCTATATTCTTAGAAACTATCTTAATAATTCTTAGGTCTTTGGTTAGGACTTCAATTATTAAGTTTCTATCGGTCTTAAACTTTGAATCTAACTGTAGATTACCCACACAAAATGAGGGAAATATAAAGGAAATAACTGATATGAACTATAAAAATGATGACTGAAATATACAAATGATAACTTAGAAGAGCAATAACAGTAGCATTAAACGCCAGCGCTGAAACGTGTGAATTGACAAAAAAAAAATAGACAAGATTATGGCATATGCAGATTACCAGTAAATTGACAAAAACTGCCACCAGTGAAAGTAGTGTCCTAAAAAGACCTGGTGCCTATAATGAAGGATGTAAATAAGGTGCTTTCAAGGATTAAAATAACTTCTATCAAATAGACCAATCAGCTTGCCTACTGTACAATGGTAGTAGCTGCAGAAGAACTAGCTATTCTAATTAGAAAACCAAAACCAAAATTATATTCAATCTCAGAGTGGAAGATCACTCTTGAGGCCAAACTAAATAAATAAAGCAAGAAGCAAGTAATTTAAAAAACATGAAGGAGGAAAAATTAAAGAATGTAAGCATCAAACAGATAATAATAATAATGACTGGAGAGGTGGAGAAAAACACCAAATCCAGTCTAAACATCTCACCAACATAATGATGATCACCATCGGCATTGATAAAATCATCATTAGTCAATTGCAAAAGTTAGCTTTACTTGGAAAAGCTTACATCCTGTGACAATATCTTTAATACCATTAAACATCAGTCAAAACATCTGGCTGACACTGTGACCAACCACAAAGACAGAATTATTGTAGGCTTTGCGTCAGCTGATGAGGACTTTGACATGGGAAAAGTAGATAAAGACTTGTTCTATTGCAACACAATTACATTTAATTTCTTTTGTTCATTTCTTCAAAACTGTAAAACAAGAAAATGTTATTTTTCAGCTGTCTTAAATATAAGTGATTTTTAGTTTTTTAAAACAAATTTTATATAATTATCTACTGTATCTACTCTCTCTCTCTCTCTCTCTCTCTCTCTCTCTCCACCCATCCATCCATCCACCCATCCATCATCTATCATCTATCTATATCTCAAAGCAATTTGATGCCTTCTAGGCATATAAAAATGTTTTGGAGCAGCCAAAGATATTTCTGTTACTGGACAGATACAAAGCATGTGTAGAAACTGCTTTCTCAGTCTTGTTTGCTAAACACTATTTTTGCTTGCAAAATCATCATGTAATTTAATTTTCAAAAATTGAATGTGTAAACCTTGACTTATATGTTAGAATATCAAGCTGTTTTGAAATTACCAGATTCTTTTTTTCACACACTATTTGCCAACTGGGATATAACGTATCTTTACTGAGTCTTGCTTTAATCAGTAAAGTCTATTTTATTTATATAATTTGAAAATAGAAGCATACATAGGGTTTGAATTGGTACAGTGAGCACCAGATGTTTCTTTTCCTATTTCCAGAGGTGTTTGATCTACAGTATTCTTCTTTTAAATTGGTGCCTTTAAACTGTATCTGCAGAAGAATTGTTTCACATCCTTTGGAGACTGCCGAGTAAGCGAAGAGTGCGTGCAGGAATGTTCAGTAAAGACTTTCTGCTTCTATAGGAGCAACTATAACCATAGGTAAATATTTAAGATTTACTCCATATTATAATTCAGCATGGAGTCACATAAGTTCTTAACCTTTACAAAGCAACAGTAGCAAGGACTATTCTTTCATTCTACATCTGTTTTGGATTGAGTCACTGTTACTTACCATGCTATATTATTATGTATAATAAAGTATAATATATGAGTTCTGCCTCCAACCTTCTGGCCTTTCAGAAGGGCATTAAAACCTGGTTCTACCAGTTAGCCTGGGGTCCTGATGGGAGAATTCAGCGTGGAGGTTACTGGTGGTTTAAACTGAGAAGATGTTACCACCATACCAATCTTGCTTTTTTCCTTCTTGTTTCTGTATTTAATTTTGTAAAATATTTTTGTGCTTATGCTTTTAATTGTAAGCTGCCTGGAGGAACTTTTCAGAGATGGACAGCTCATAAATGTAATAAATAAATGAATGTATCTCATTAAAATGGAATTGATTTTAAACGATATTTTTTAGCTGCATTTTATGAAATGGCGGTGATGCTCACAAATGCTTCTTGGGGGTTTTCAATGAGAAGATCAGTTTTGGAAGAGGAATTTTCTGATAAGGACTCTTCATTTCTGATTTGCAAAGCCCCAAGTAAAAAATTGTTATCAGCCAACCTGGCCTGAGTTGTGCACAATAAGGCCCATTGGGCCACAGTAGTATTGAGCCATAAACAAAGATTTGCAGGCATAGAGGCCTCTGTGGCCTTTACACTAGGATTTCATAAGAGTTATGTTGAGGTTCCATAGCAAGTATGCCAGTGCAAGCGATGTGATAAATCAGGAGTGTCAAACTCACATTGTCATGGCAGTGTCACGTGACGTATCAGGATCTTTTTCCCCTTCACTAAACCAGGCGTGGGTGTGGCTAGTGCATGATGCACCTGCCCCGCGGGCCGGGAGTTTATTTATTTATTTTTTACATTTATATACCGCCCCATTCCGAAGACTCGTGAGACAGCCCTGTGAGAGATGCTGAGGTAGTTATGGTATTCCTTCCTGATTTGCTGCCCACTTCAGTCATTTTATTAATATAGTTTCTTGGTTAAATGGTTTTTTTGATAAGCAGTTAGGTAATTATTTTTTTCTGATTTATATGGTAATTTGATGTTGTAGACTTGACCTAGGTGGAGTTTGAACTCTTTTCTTCTATTAACCATAGAAAATACATTCATCTGTAAGGAAATACATTTGTTTCGTCTATAGTGAGGTTCATTCTTTTGCTAAAATGTGAAGGTTTAAATATAAGTTTCTTCACATGAAGAGTTAACACTTTTTTTCTTAAACCTGTCCTTTTTCCACCAGCATATTCCCATTCCAAATGTCTTAAATCAAAGTCTCTTATTAGTTAATTCTTCCTCTAGTTTCCGCTAGGGGGTCTCCCACCCCGGTTCCATGTATCAGAAAGCTGCTACTGTACATCAAGTTGGGAATTATTAATTTATTATTGTCTATAAAATTATGCAAAGATACAGTAGCTATTGAAAGCTGTTCTTTTCTTTTTGTTTCATTATAAGCAAGATTTTTGGTAGAAGAAAATTGTCCTCCGACAATAAAAATGATTTATTTGTTGTTATATTTGGTAGTAGCAATTCCACAAAGCTTATGCTATTACTACGGGTATACTCTGTAGATATATATAACTTAGATGTGCACATAGATATACTCCATATACTTTGGGCTTCCAAATTAGCAATTTTTATAATATGTTTGTTTTTATAATACCCTTTTGGGTAAACAGGAAATTGTTTTTATTTTAGAGAGACAAGAGGATCCAAAACAAAAGATCACAACTTGTTCCGGAAGACTTGCTTCTATCTCTTTGTTTTTTTACCAGCAAAATGTTGAGATATCTTAGATAGCAAGTAGTTAAAATCTACAAAATATATGAAGATTTTATTTAAAAAAAATGTTTCCTTATGTAAAGGACAGGTAGTTAATAAGCCAGTCCAACTTGCTAAAATTAAAGAAAATCTATTTTGTCATATATTTGATTCTCAACACAATCCTCAACACTAAACTGAAGATTAAGCCACAAGATCATTTCCCACAAGACATTTTCCAGACTACTGAATTTACTTCTGAAGAAAGAAAAGTATGGGATTATATAATTATTTATTATTTGTTATCCATTCCCCCACTGTTGGGTCACTTTTTATTTTAGGATTATTGATTTTCAGTAATTTTGCCCTATTTGGTTTTAAGTACTGTATGTATGTTAATAAATATACAAATTGCTCTGGGACTCAGAATGGACTTTAGAATGGATCTAAATCAATCTTCCATAAAGTATTCTATTCTCTTTAGTTCCTTGCTGATTTATCAAAGACATTTACTGCAGTTCTGTTTTATTTTTTGCTAAAACAACTTTTCAGTGCTTCATGGGAAAACTCACGGATAACGTATTGACTGAAATATACAAGATTAAGTTAAGTCAGTGTTCCCTAACACCCCTATCTGTGTGAATGGAGGACCCAGATAAAGACTGTGCATGTGGAAGGACACAAAACCGAGAGATGCAGTAAAATATGGGCAGCACTAGCTGTCCATCAACACAAATATTTAGCGAGAAAGGGCAAGTCTTCCAAGACAGGCATTTTTCAAAGGAGTTAACCATTCACTTCATCTATAATATAAATTCCAGATCACATGCTGACGTGTGATTTTTTTTTTCTTGAAAATATTTTTTTTTGTAGGATAGGACACATATTAACCAGATATGTATGCAATCATTGTTGGTGCAGAATTCAAGTATAGTTGTTTGCAGAACCTGGATAACTTTTTGTTGGTTTTTTTTTGTTTAAATAACCATTATATTAATTGCCTCTTGCATAACATTAGCATTTCCTCTGCATACAAAAATGTTTTTGCATGTTAAACTAAGGGAAGAGCTGTAAATTCAGGCTATTTTAAGAGCAACCTACTTAGGTCTTTAACTGAAAAATAAGAAGCAACTTTTGTGGAAGTAAAAGAATTCGCTTTTTATTCTGAGTGTTGTTTAAGCACTTCTCTTACACCTGGGTGGTCTATAAAGGACTATAGTAGTTCTTTGGCAGGCTTCCTCTTTGTAATTGATTTTGTTCAGAAAGAAGACTTTATTGTTGCTACTTACACTGTTCACATTCCTCATGGCTTTGTGCTGTTATTTTCTTCTGCTTAACTGGTAAAAATGGATGCTGCTTTGAATTCTGCTGCTTTGAGTTCTGCTCCTTGGAATTCCAGGGTGGTTTTTGAAGAAGATTTCCTCTTTCCTTTCTGTATCTGTTATCTTAATGCATCTATTAACCTAATCAGAATACTTTTCTTAACTTTCTCTCTGCTTCAAGGTGAATTCTCATTGCTCATGGAACCAAGAGTTATTATTTAAAAAAAACATTTGCAAACACATCACTCACCGCCCTAAAATAGAATCCTATTTCAACGCCTTCCCAGAAACCCTCACCAGCCAAACTGCAGCCTTCCCCAGCAGAAGCAGAAGTGGAGAAAGTGCAGCATGCCAAAGGATGCCTGCAAAAACATGCTGACTCGGTTGGGTGTATCCCAAGAAACGCATTTAGAACTCCCCAGGGAGAAAAGACGCCTGGACATGTAAGGTTTAGAGTGGGCTAATGGGAAGCGTGGAAATGATTCTCCCTTTGTTTCTCTACCAGTCCCAAACACCCTTCAGAAATAACAATCACACCTATCTCATGGCCCTTTGGAAAGATCGCAAAAGCAATATTGTGTGAAGGGTCTGCTCTGGGACTTCAGCCTTGGGCCTAGATTCTCCACAAAAAAATATTGTTTGAAACAAGATAACCCACAGAATAATCTATTCAATGCATTGTGAATGTGTCATTTCAAAGGTTGGGCAGAGATGGAAAAGGGTAGCCAAAACATAAAAAAGCAGGCACTCTGTTTTGGATCTCTCAGAGGGCTGAGGCCATGACTTAGATTTCTCCTCTAATCCTGACGGAATTGCTTGGCTGCCATTGTTCATCCCGGCGTTTTCTCCTCCTTCTCTTCCTTCCTCATCTTCTCACCATATTAATAATTGGAGGGTGACCAATCACGGATGTGCATGGCTGCAAAGGTTTCGTTTCTTATTTGAATTTTTAAAATATTTTCTTTTATCTATGGCATAAAACTGTGTACTCCCAAGCATGCTCAGTGTTAAGACAACTCCCTTAAGAATAACATTCTGATTTACATGAATTTAAAACATGAGTATTTTCTTTCTTTTGTTCATTAGGAAACCCAGTACTTGTCAAGCACAGCATAGCAGTGAGCATATGGAATAAATTTTAGTTTTTCACTGGGAAGAAATGTTAGCTGTGAATTTTTCTGTGAGGTCCTTTTATATATATGTATATGTGTATGTGTGTATATTATATATATATACACACACGCACATACATATGCATACACACACACATATACATATATATGTATAATAAATATGTATGTGTGTGTGTATATATATATATATGAAAAATTTATACCAATAGAAGAGAATATTGTAATTCAGGGTTGAACTTGAGGGGAAGGAGGCTCCTTGGTGCTCTCGGAGCTTGGTTGTTTTATATATATGTGTGTATGTGTATGTGTATATATATATATATATACACCTATACATACACATACATACCTACATACATATAAAACAACCAAGCTCAGGGAGTACCAAGGATCCTCTCTCCCCTCCAGTTCAACCCAGAGCTACAATATTTTTTTCCTATTGGCATGAATTTTTCACCAGCAATAGTACACAAACATCTGAAGGGAATTCTGGGAAGTCTATTAAATATAGGGAATTAAAATTAGTTGCATACAGACTGAACTTTTTCTGAAAATACACCAGCAAGATCTGACAAAAAAAAATATTTAAATTGTAATTGTGATTAAAATTTAAATTGTGTTGTGTGATTAAATCAAGATTAGGGAAACCTGGTTTACTATCATGTGTTAATAGGCAAATTAGTTCCATACATGAAATTAGGGTCTGATGAGTGTGTGTGTGGTATACTTGTATAGTTGACTATATATGTTTACCCAGATCCTTTTGATTTTTACTAACCTGAATATTTTATATTATCTTTAAACTTGGCCATCTCAGTGCTTACCCATAAGTTAAAATAACTTCTGGTTAAGAAGCCCCAGTCCCAAAACAAACTCTTGAAGAATGCCACTTTTCAGCTTTGAAAAAAACCCACAACTATTTATTTCCCTCTTCTATTTTCTGCAGTCAACAGTCCATGACAGGAGAAGTTTTCTTTTCCAATTTGTGCTAAGTTTACTCATGAGCGTTAGATGAAAATCTACATACAGAGTCAGTAGAGCCCCTGGATGCATTGTTTTCTGCTAAAAATCTGGTCAGGTGGCATAACCTAAGGCATGCCAAAATGGACCTGGAGAGCCATTTGCCCTGGAATATCTCTGCTTCAACTTTCCCTACAGCCTTTTTGGGGCTTTCAAACTGGAGTCTATTGAGATTAGAAAGTTCATTCCAGAGACAAATGCTGATTTCCTTCTTTGAAGCTGGATCCCGACATCCTGAGTTTGGAAGGAAAATCCTTGAGGAGATAAGTCAGTATTCTGGCGTCCAACCTCAGGATGAAATCTATGGGTTTCAACTGGAAATAGGTGGATTCACTGTGAAAGTTACTTGACAGTGAGATGGGTGACATATACAATTTTAATATATAAATAATAAGAAGTGAGAGTGTTTTATTTGGTGAACTATCATTTTATTTGATGAACACTATCATTTTATTTCTGTTTAACTGGTCTCACTGTAATGTTTACCGTTTGAGATCTTTTTATGCCTGCATGCGTTGAAAGTATGGCATTATAGCATTAAATATTATCAAACATTGTTTCGTGTGTTTTTAAACTAGATCAATAAGGAACTTCCATCAAATGGAAGATATGCTGGGCTATCAACCCCAGCGTCTTCAACCAGCATGATTAGACAGGCTGTGGATGAAAGGAACTATAATCTGAGCACATCTGTGGAGTCCTATATTGAGGAAGGGCGATCTAGATAGTAACGTAGCTGGAAAGGAAGACAAAGAGGTTCAAGAGGTTTTTTTTATTCCCATGCTCTTAATTTTCAAAAAAAAAAATAAAATCACAAAAACATAACTTATAAAACAATATATATACTGCATCCTCCACAACAGCATTATTGAAACATCCAGCGTAAGGGTTACCACAGGCGGGGATACACTGGGAAAGAAGTACCTTGTGCATTTTATATTATGTTTCTTTGTCATCTACAGGTAATAAGTATCAACAGGAAGAAGCAACAAGTATGTCTGCGAAAAAAACTTCGTATGTGTTTTGTATGCGTATTAATATTTAAAGATCATATTTATCATTTTCATATTTTTTAAAAATTTCCAACAAAAAAATCCTTTTAAGTATTATCTACACTTAACACATAACATCTTTTTTTAAAGATTTGTTTGGGTTCCTTACTTGTATTGATCCATCTAAAATCAAAGCTGGAGAAACGAAGTAATTTAATCTCCCATCCCAAATTTATTTTACCCATCCGTGAGGTCACTTCCTCTCCTTTATTTAAGATGCAGTATTTTCTGATGCTCCTTTTCTGTCTTTTTCTTTCTTTTTAATATTTCCCCGAAGATTCTCTACGAGAATCCTTTCCTTTTTAATTTTTAAATTAAAAAAAACAACAACCTCCTTTAAATAAGGACGGACGATAATTTGATTATCAGGGTAAGACTCTGAAAGGGAAAGGGGTGGTGGTGGTGGTGGAGAAAGGGTCTCTATAAAGTTCATTTTTTTTTGAAGAGAGACTAGAGGGATTCCGTACCGCAGGCTTGGTATAGAGAATGAAGAGGTAGGAAAAGGAACCTTTTCAGCCACGAACTTGTAGTGATCCCCCGACGTTTCCAGCTTGAGAAACAAAATCCCGTCGAGAGTCACGCACTGGAGCACCGCCGCCTATTCCACGGCGAAGCGCAAGGGAAAAGCGAAGATAAACAGAGCGCCTGGGAGAAGTGGGTTCGCCCCACTCGGAGGGTTCCGCCCTTCCGCTTGGCACCGGCGACCCCCGCCCCCGTCGAACGATCCCCGCCCAGCCCGAAAGGGGGGAACCCGGAGCCACGCCTCCTTTCCTCACCCGAAGGGAACCCCCACCCGAAGACCGCTCGGAGCTCGTCAGCAACGTCACTCTTCCGTCCCTCTGCCCCTTCACCC
>JANHFL010001722.1:31130-66931 GCA_032468155.1 Oxyrhabdium leporinum | reverse complement strand
GGGATTTGAACCGCTAGATTGAATCAGCAGAAGTGGCCTGCAGTTCAACACTCTAACCACTGCGCCACCTAGGCTTCAGCTTCAGCTGTTGCAAAATGCAGAGATGTGGGCAATTATGGGTATTCCAAAAACTGCACACATTACATCTCTGCTGTGCAAGCTGTATTAGTTGCCAGTTTTCTTCCAGGTCCAATTCAATGTATTAGTTATGATCTTTACAGACTCAAATGGCATGGAGCCAGGTTATCTGCTTTGGTTACATCTATCTGTCCTATAGGGAGATTTGCAGAATAGACATGTTGTGAGTTCTGCCATCTAGGGTGTTTTAACAGGTGAGATTTAGAAGGAAATCATTTTCTGTCATGGTCCCCACCCTGTGCAACATCCTTCCACCTGAGGTGAGGTAGACTCTCACCTGTTGACCATACAGGAGGCCTTCAAACATGGTTTGGTCAAATGGCCTGCAGATCCCTGAGAAAGTGAAACCTGTTTAGATGGTTACATGATGGTTGGCTGGAATGCACTCTCTGTATCATTATTACTTTTTGCCATTTGTTTTTTTGCCTTTTAAATTTAATTTTGGTTGTATTTTAAAATTTAACTCTTTGCATTGTTTTATTGTCTACACTACCCAGAGTTACAGCTTGAGATGGGTGGCTATATAAATGTGATAAATACATGATAAATGAGATAGATACGGTAGATAGATATTGATAGATCGATAGATATAGCACTTAGACTTATATACTGCTTCATAGTGTTTTACAGCCCTCTCTAAGCGGTTTACAGGGTCAGCATATTGCCCCCAATAATGTGGGTCCTCCTCGGAAGGATGGAAGGCTGAGTCAACCTTGAGCCTGGTGAGATTCGAACTGCCAAGTTGCAAGCTAGTTGGCAGTCAGCAGAAGTAGCCTGCAGTACTGCACTCTGACCACTGCGCCACCAAGGCTCAGAGAGAGAGGGAGGGAGGGATAGACATGTTGAGAGGTGACACTTAGTGGAAGAAGCCAAGCCAAGGAAATGTGCCAATAATTTTCCTGTATATGCCCTGCTTTAAAATCATAAGGAAAGCACCATTCTCAGCTTCTTTTTTTTTCTTGAAGCAGAACAGGGATGTGCAATCTGGGCCTCAGAGTTTACGCTGGGATACTTTTCTGCTGACTTGAGGACTGGAAAATAGTATGTCCATGCAGCCATCTGGCTGTGCATGGGAAGCCCAGCTTGATCTCACTAATGCATGTGATCCATAAGCTAAGAAAATGGCTGAGTGAAGCTGATACTTTTCACTGTATCTCTCAATTGAGCCAATTTATTCAGTCCTTGCACGAATGCCCTATTATGGAGATTTGGCAGATCTTTTATTTTCTTTCATATTTTTTTTTGAAAAATGGAGCACAGTTTCAAATTGCAAAAAATTGTGTTTCCAAAGAAACAAACCAATCTGCTATTGAACAAATAAAACCTTGGAAGTGCCCCAAGAGACTTTTTTTTTATCCTTAATAATTCAAAAAGGACAAAAATCTGTCTTGCTTCTCACAAACGAGAGAAAATGACATAGTTGGCTGTAAACTTCAGACACACGGTGGGTGTAGTTGTATGTGTCTGGTCCTATGTGTGCATGTGTGTCTAGTCAGGGTGACGACAATATATAACTGAAGACTTTTTCAAGCAGGTAAGAATGCAATAAAAATTATTCATATTTAAACCTTTCTGGGACAAGATAAATGCAGGCCACTAATCAATGATATGCTTCCCCCCACGCCCCACCTCCCCAAAATAACTTCTTTTCCCTATCTTATTTGTAGGTGCTTTTCAGTTTTATTGACCAACCGGTCACCTGGTTCATTGTTGACACTGACAATATAAGACGTTGTCTTATTGCTGCTTTTATTTCGATATCTATGTGTTTAGTCACGTTCCTCCCCACACACACATCTCTGTATTTTTCTCTACTTTCTCCACCTCCCCATTCTTTCTGCAGGAAAATGGGAAACAAAAAACTAGAGAAAAACCTCTCGTGAGGCTTCCTCTGGAAGTTGATTGACTTGCAGAAAGGCCAGGAAAGGCACTTGTAGAACATAGGATTATCCAGTGAAAGGCAAGATAATTCTAACCTGCATCCCTTCGCCACCTCATTATGAAAATAATTACAGCCACTTCTGTCAAATCTGCCAAAAATGTCTTCTCTGGGAAAAAAGAAATATGACTCTCATTTATTTCCATCAAATGAAACTCTTCCTCAGCAGTAAGTATATGGATGTAGGAGAGTGGGGGAGGGCTCCTGGAGAAGAATCTGAACCTGTGCATTCTGTGTGTAGTTGAATACAGGGATAACAGAACAGTACATTATACCTCTGCTCCACAACCTTCAATGATTGTCAGTTTGCCTCCAAGTCCAAGATTCTGGTTTTGATCTTTAAAACCCATCATGACCTGGAACTGGGATATCTGAGGGACCTCTCCCCCGGATCTGGCAGAAGAACTATGCTCCAGGTCCCATCTCCTAAGAAACTACATCTAGTGGGATCCAGAAGATGGATATTTCTGCCATGGTGCCTGCTCTGTGGAACATCATTTCCCCACATCCCCAAGACAAGACTGGTCCCATTCCTGACGTCCTTCCAGACGTCCCTTAAAACCTGTCATGTCAACAGCTTGGGGGAAAAGTCCTTGGGTTTTTTTTAATAATAATTTTGTTTTAATCGTAGAATATTTTTGTAATTGCTCTTTTTATGGCTTTATTGTATGCTGTCCAGAATCATGTTTCTGTGAGATGGGCAGCATATAATAAACAAAGAAGCAAACAGCTACATTATATATTATAGGTGAATGTCTATGAAGGCATTATTGCATGAGTATAGATAACCATATAGTTTAGCCCTGCAAACTGAAGGCCCTAGCGAGGTATATAATCCTGGACAGTAACCTTCAGGATGAAAATGTTCCTAACCCTGGGTGTCTCTTTGACTGTAAATATATATCCTTCTTTATATATTAAAGCTCAGAGATAGGATATCATTCCAATGAATTTCTGCTGCAAAATTAAAGCAATCTATAGCTGGTTGTACTTCCTGATTCCTTCCCTACCACATCACTCTGATTCAAAGAATTCAAATTCAATACTCCAGACAAGCTGTGTAGAACATCATCCTGGGTTTGTTCTAGGAAGACAATTAATGAGACCATAAATCCTAAAGAGAGAAGGAAGCTGAAGCTAGAGTCTGCCCTTCTCTTCTCACTGGGCATTACCAGTGAAACTGTCCTGTGAAAAGGATCCTATAAATAATTGTCACAATGCATGTATATGAAGGGAATCTCACTAATTTAAAAAGTTTATCCCCCTCCAAACTCCCCTTGGATGTGGACTTGGTAAAAGGGCTCCAAGAAAGATAACCTGAATGCATTTCTGTTAACAGCATTAGGGCTGACCAGAAAAAAAAGCCACTGTTGATTCTAATGGAGGTGAGTTAATCCATTTGTATCAATGGAAAAATTATGGCCAGTGGCGGAAAATCTAATTGCACAATGAACATCATCAGTTGATGCAATATCCTTCAAACAAAGACAGCTACAAAACAATGTACAAGCAGCATAATAGAGTCACAATGCTTTTGCTTATTAAACAGCTGGGAATCCAATTTCATTTAATTAATGGAGCTTGTAATGAAGTGGTAAATGCAAATGGACCTGCCAATCATCCTAGGGCAGCCTTCCCCTCTATAACAGTTTCAGGCTTTTTATGTTCAATGGAAAGAAAACTGGAAAGTGGAGGCATGCTTACTGGTTATTTGAGCAACTGGAGAAAACATTACAGGTGTGTTGCAAGGAAAATCAAGCTATTCATGACATTCATTTTATTTTCCTATCATACATAGAATCTGTCTATCACAATATTGTCTGTCAGTTGTCCAACTGGTACATCAGACAACTTCCATAATTGCAAGTCACACTGGCTGGGGGTTATGATATTGCGGCATGGGATGTTGGAATAACACCAGATTGAGAATGCTTCTGTGTCTTGTTTTGACCCATCCTCCTTGCCAATAATGCTTAAGACAGGTAATGCACCATATGAGCACAGTGTAGGGCATGTGTCCCTTGCGTTGTGCAAAGAACGATCCAGCTTAGCTGAATAATTCCAAAATGTTTTATTTTAAAATTATAAATTGGAGGAAGTTACTTGTAACACAAGCCACTACTTGTCTGTTTAGCATCTGATTGGGCAATTTCAAGGATGATGAACAGTCGGGCTGTTTCAACAGAAGCCTATTCCATGCCCTATGATAAGCTCCTTTGAAACTGGGAAGTTTAAAAAAGATATTAGCCTTGGTTCAGGGGAGGTGTAGTGTAGTGAGTCTGCCATTTGAATGGGTTATATGTTTGGACTCAGTCCACGGGGTCATCCCATAGGCCAGGGGTCCTCAAACTATGGCCCACGGGCTGGATATGGCCCGCCAAAGCCATTAATCCGGCCCGCGTGGGGCAACAAGGCTGCCCTGCCCACATCACCCCACCTACCCGCTGGCTCCCACCCATCTTCTGGAGGTCTCAGGCCAAAAACGGGCCCATTTTTGGCCTCCCTGGACTCCAGAGAGAAAGAGAGGGAGGGAGGGAGGGAGGGAGGGAGAGAGAGAAAAAGACACACACACACAAACAGAAGTCCCTCACACACACCCCAAGGCAGCCACATCCCTTCACTAAACTGCTTTCCACCCCCAGGAGCATAGCAATGTTTAATTTGTGTGTATTGTTTAATGGACTGCTAAATTGGCCCCACCTACCCAGTCACATGACCACCTAGCCACACCCACCCAGCCGGTCCACCCCACCTAATAGTCTGAGGGACCGTGAATTGGCCCCGTTTAAAAAGTTTGAGGACCCCTGCCCTAAGCACTTTAGCACAGCTAAATCTTTGATTTTCTCCCTATCTTTTCTCAGTAACTGTACGATTTCTAAAATATATCTGCCTTTTATAAATATAAAATACCCTCCTCCCTATAGGATAAAATATCCTATCCCTACAGCAAGGCCTGCATTAACAGATATTTGACAGAGGCAGAAACGTGATGGCTAAGCCGATCAAGGAAAACACAGTTTAAAATGCTGATGCCAAACTTAAATGATTATCCTCATAGTCCCATCGTTATTATTGTTGTCACCATCATTTGAAACTGATCCTCTTCTTTTTTGGGGGGAGAGCATTGTCATTTGAACCATTCCCTGTTCTTGTGGCTGCATCTAGTGTCAGTGTTGTGTTGTTTTTTCCTTCATTTTGTGGTTGTTCAAAGCAAGGGACAGAAAGAAGAAACTCTGAAACACGGCTTAAGATTATATTTTGAGAAAATTCATCTTACCGTCTGGAAAATGTTGAACCCCGCTAGATCATTTCAGACACCGAGCCATTCTTTGGGGTGGGAGCTCCATCCCTCAAAAACAATGTTGTTCTCAAGGTTGGCTGATCCCACCTAAGAATAAATGCAATGAGAAGTCTCCATCCTGCTCTCAGACATTGCCCAAGCATGACTCAATGTGGAGTGTGTGTGTTTGACTTTGCTTTGTTTTTTCAGACTGGCTCTTAGGGAACTGGTATGGGGACAACCATGCAGGATTCCCATGTGAATGATAAGTTCTCCCACTACTCCTGTATAACCAAAATATTTCTTCAAAGACTGAAACACTTTTTAAAATATGCCTTATTTTTGTGGCTCTATTTTAATTCTGTGGCTGGGTTTCAATCAAGAAAAATGTTTCTTGTCTCGAGCTTAAGAATCAAAATAGTACCTTAAAATAAATAGAGAAAATGTACAGCTTTGGAAACACAGATTACATTGCTTCTTTTTTTATACACGAGACCTATGCAGTGAATTTATGGGAAAGAGATTATAGACCAGAAATCTGGCTCATAGTCTCTAGCCACAACCTCAATTCAAATATTATTTTGTTACATGCATTTAATGTTTCTATTCTGGACACCCAATGCAGCTAACAAAATACTTACTTTGTTGATTTAGGATGAGGTTCTAGAGTCCTTGCATCAAAGGATACTAAGATGGTTCTGTTTTCCCCTCTGAGGTTGGAGGTAGCGGTACAGCCTCAAAGGGGGAATACCAACTTACCATCTGCCTTTTGCCTCCCTGCCAGTCTTCCTGTCTGGTCTTTCCAAGGATAGGAATTCCTGATGTTCAAAAAGGTTGGAAAGGGAACAAGAGCAGGGTTAAGCAGAGGAAAAGGATAGGGGGTAGACTAGCGGGTGAGTGGAGTGGAGTGGAGTGGAGTGGAATGGAATGGAATTCTTTATTGGCCAAGTGTGATCGGACACACAAGGAATTTGTCTCCGGTGCATAAGCTCACAGTGTACATATAAACAACAAGTAATAGGTCATAGGTCATAAATCATAGTTACAATCATTAAATTGTAAGGAGAGCCATGGTGGCACAGTGGTTAGAATGCAGTACTGCAGGCTACTTCTGCTGACTGCCAGCTACCAGCAGCTCGGCAGTTCAAATCTCACAGACTCAAGGTTGACTCAGCCTTCCATCCTTCCAAGGTCAGTAAAATGAAGACCCAGATTGTTGAGGGCAATATGCTGACTCTGTAAACCACTTAGAGAGGGCTGTAAAGCACTATGAAATGGTATATAAGTCTAAGTGTATTGCTACTAATCATAAGTTACAAACAACAACCGATATATCATAAGAAAGCAATAGGAGAAGATAGTAGGAAAGATGAGAAGATGAGAAAGGATGAGAAATGAAGACAGTCAACGGTCCAAAGAAAAAGACGCAAATGTTTTCTTCAAAACATAAAAGTTTAGCAAATATTCCTTTCCCCCTACTTTTACCCCTATTCTTGGGAGGCATTTAGGAATTGTTGAAATGCTCCGTCATTAGTATTCTCAGTTTCCCTCAAGGATTACTCTGTTTGAAAACTGATACCCAACTCTTCCAATGCACTCACATGGCACAGAATGGCCTGTAACAATTAAAAGCATTAGTGCAACCTTATCACACACATTTGTTAAAAGCAAAAAACCAGGAAACAGGTTAAGTCGATAAAAACATTTTAAAAGGAAGATCTGCTAAATAAAAACAACAATTTACTTGGCAAGAGATATATTTGGAAGGCAGAAAGATACCGCACACCCAACCGGCAAGCATTTCTCTCAGGGAAAGTACCTGCCCACAACCACAAAAGGAAGCCATTTTCTCTGCTGCTGCAGCATCACCATTGCTCTTATCATCATCTGCGAAAAAGAAGGAAAATGGGGGGAAAGAACAAACATATCTACCTCATACATATTAAATATTCTCTGGTAATATGATACAATTAGTTTGCTAGCATTTAGTTAACGTTGCAACAAGGAGGGGGGAAATGTATAGACTGTGTACTCAGCCCAGATTTTGAAACAGGTCTCCAAATCGGATTGCTTGTTTTAAAATAGATAAATTTTATATCCATTACATACACTGATGGAGAAGAGATAATTTGCTGGCCTTCTGTTATCTTTTGTGTGTGTGTGTGTGTGAGAGAGAGAGAGAGAGAGACCATAAGCATGCTAATCTATTTCTGTTGCTCTCCTGCTAGATTTTAAACCTTTTTGCGTATAATTTCTAAAGAAAAAAATGTTAGCATTTGCACAAAAAAAAAACCAACCCAAGAATCAGAATGAATATGAAAAGGAACTTGTGCAAAAGAGGCACATGGCAGTGCATAATCACATGAACCAGTGTTGCCTTTTTATTTATGATGTATTATTAAAGATCCCATCTTTATTATTTAACTAACTTGAGTAACCCAAGGTGGCGAACTACTCCAACACACCTTTCTCCTCCTAGTTTCCCCACGACAACCTTTTGAGGTGAGTTGGGCTAAGCGTGTGTGACTGGCCCAAGGTCACCCAGCTGGCTTTCATGGCTGAGGCAGGACTTGAACTCAAGGTCTCCTGCTTTCTAGTCTGGAGCCTGGCTTTGAGTGCCATTTGTCAATAATTAGTAGAATCCGCCAATTACTTGTAAACAAAAGCAAAGGTGCTCAACGCATGCCAAGAATAATTTTTACTGAATTAACTGTGATTTTAAATATATTGAAATAAAATATAGCCTTTGACTCCTGATGTTTGTGTCCTGTCATTAGAGTTCCTCATTCTATGGCTTCACACAGTTCATTAATCGTCACTGAAATCATCACATAATCTAATGGTTGGGAACATTATGTTTGTGGACATCAAGGCACATGTGTCCTGCCCAGGTGAAACTCAAAAGAGGTGCAAGAACCAATAAAAACTCCATTAAAAAAGATTAAATGCGAGGACCAAAATCACTTAGAGCATTTTGTGCAAGAATGCCAAACCGCTGGCATCCACGGCAGGGTCACCTGCCAAGTATTTTTGAGGACTGACTATCCATGATCTCTGGAAGTCAGGTGGGGCTTGGGAACTACACTCTTATACTCCTGGCTTCCCAGTATTTGTAAATATCTCAGTTACTATATCTTAACTACCGTTTCTGGGGATCTGTTAAAAAGAACCGAGTTGGGTCACAATTGCCAAGTACTAGGTGCATAGTTTTGCAAACCTTCCAAGAACAGTGAGGAAAGCACCAAACCGGGTGCTACCAGAACTACATGCGTGGCAGGGGCTTGCTTCTCCTGGATCTGCAGAGGGAAAACAATTTAAATGGGACCTCAGCCAAGGAGGTTCCCTTAAAATTGGGACAAGCTGCTCTTACAGAGATACTTCATTCATGATTGCCAAGGATATTCTTGGGGGGGGGGGGTGTTTGCCCCTTCCTCAAAAAGAAACTGCGCGTTCCCAAAAAGGCTTCCATGGAAGAAACCAACAATCCGGCAAATCCATTGTATCTTCTCCCTGAGAATGCCCCATCAACCCCCCTATAACCCGAGGGGGGAAAGAAGCAGTTTTTGCCCGCGAAGCGGCCTGAAGACGTTGGAATGAATATTTATGCCGCGCGCCCGGTCGGACTCCCCTTACTACCCGGGCATCACGCGCGCGGCTTGAACTTTTGCTCGCGGGGAAAGGCCCCCGCCTCGTCCTCCTCCTCTTCTGACTGCCTCCTTTGCAACTTTAATCTGTTTGCTTTAGCGGGAGGGAGCCGCGAAAAGCTGCTAAAAGCCTCCTGGGCAAACGCATTCCGCTTCAGGGCGCCCACGACTGCCGGACAAGAGGCAATTAAAGGCCGGGGTGGCAAACGGCAAGCAACGCGAACGGCCGGCTGAGCTTGGAGTCGGACCAGCTTATAATAGAGGGAGTTTGACAAGTTGTTCTTCTGTTCTGACCGGCCCTGCTGTGTCATTAATTCAGCTGGTGCCCGGGTACTTACAGTAAGCGTTCCCCTCCGACATCTCCGAGCTAGCATGTGACCACATGTAAAGGTGTATTTTTATTTTATGGCGCTGTAATCGAGGGCTTTTAAATTCCCCATGGCTGGAAGGCACGCTGTGAAGCAACGCGAGCTCGTTCAGGGTTCAGCTTGGACGACCGCTGGCTTGTTTGACTGGGCCTACCCTTCTCTGCCGGTTCCTTGTTCCCTATTAACTCTGTGAACAAGCCTCATTAAGGGAACAGGCAAGTCTATTTGTAGTTAAATACCTTTGTTTCTTGGGGCGTTCGAGATGGAGGCCCATCTTTCTCACTCGCTACTTCAGAAATGGGGAACCTGGTTTTGAATGAAAGTAGCTGAAGTTTCTGCTTGCTCATATTTTTCATCTCACTTTGACTCTTCTAACAGATCAGTTTTGCTGCCTAATAAAAAAAATATTAATCGACTTGATTATTTCAAATTATACTTTCCATGAGACCTCTTCCATAGGCGGGGAAGACCCTTTGCATCCCATTTAGAAATACCTTACAAGTGTGTTCAACCAAATCTTTCTTGAAGCTTGACTACTGGCAGAATAGAGAACTTTTAAAATACCTTATCAATTTTGTAAATTTTAATTACTTGTTTTTCAAAAGAAAGGGACCCCTTATTAGGAATTATTGCATCAAAAAAAGGAAACATTTTGAATTTCTTACAATACAGCAGGACCTGTCCTTAGCACTAGTAAAGTCAAAGAAATATATTATTCTCTTTATTATACAGAAAGAAGAGACATACATATAAAACAATTCAATGTTTAAACCCAGAGCTAAATTATTCCAACATGGAGTCTTTTCATACCTGATTTATTTAAAACTCTTAAACACAATTTGTTAATATGGAGATACTCCCTTTATGCCAAAGTTCTTACAAATACCTAACATCTATCTTAAGATAGCATTATTAAATAATACAGTAATGATTTGGAATTACCACAAACACAAAACTTTTAGATGCTGTTAATGCATCTGGACCAAATAGTAAAATAACACCAAATTTTTAAATAATCCAATTTCTTGCATTAACTCAGGTGATTTACCTTTTTGCTTGGCCATTCTCTAAAGTATTAATATCCCTCTTGGCCCATAAAGACTAACAATACTAATAAGGACAAAAAGAATTTATTGAGATTATCTCATAGGATCAATTTATCAGTCAATAACAATCTGCACAACAGTCAAAATTGGACTTCTAGCGCAACATCTTAAATAGGCCTTAAAGCCTTTAATGTTAGAAATACAGTAGAATTTTGATTAAAAGCAGAAGGTTCATCTAATAATGTTGCTGATAATGTTTTTGGGAACTAATCACCTGGTTTCATAGAGTAATAGAAGTCAAACAAGTAATAGAGGTCATTTTTAACCTGCCCTAGGTTTAGTCAACAGTACATATATCTATATATACTAGTCAACCATACATATATCATTTCAGCAAATATTTTCTCCGATTTGTCCATCTGCACATTGAAAGGTGGAACGGACAACATAAACCTGCCCCAAGGTGTACATCCTGATCCATTCCCCTGGAGGAGCTTTGAGCCCATCCATTACATATGCAGTAGCTTGTAATCAAGCTCTCTCCATGGCCTGGATAATTATTCCCTAGCCTTTGCTACCAGGAGTAAAAAAAAATCCCGTTTGTCATAGCTTGTTTTCAGCACTGCCCTTATTTTCACTAGTAGCATTCATTAGAATACAACAAACAAACCTGTGAAAACACTCAGTTTATGAGTTGGCAGTAAATATGCATATGGTCACACCCCACATGATAAAGAAGGAATATTCATCTACTGCCACCGATTTAATTCCCACAACTAAAGTCTATGCTGTATATAAATGCCTCAGCTACTTTCACACTCTTAGTAAGCAGGAAATAAGATTCAGGGCAGGAGGTGCTTCTCTGTTTCATCTAGGATAGTCTTACGTACATGAGGGGGACACTCTTGATCACAAACCTGAGCACCCAGGGGCAAAGTGGCCATCATTCTGCTGGAACCTGAAGAGCAACGGTCTGCCCCTTGTTTGAAGGCAGCAGACCTCAACCCCACAGGATGCTTTCAGTATTAATCTTCCATGAAAGAAGATGGAGATGCTAGGGCTGCAATATTCTTTCCAGGCACTTTAGATCCCCATCACAACAGGGAGAGCGCATTTCTCAACTTCAGTGGCATCTGCCACACACGGAAAGAAGTGAGGCAGATCTAGGGGCGGGAAGAGAAAAAAGTACTCTCAACGGGATTTTTTTTCTCTCAGCAACAGAGAACAGCCTGGCTTTCTCAGAGGTTCCACGCAGCATCAAGCAAACTCGACACAGCTCTGACCTTTTCTTCTGCTGGGGTTTTAGTGCATCTGCTGCAGATGTGAGCTCTCTAAAACAAAACAGAATACGCATCCCTTCAGTGCCAGTTTTCCCTTTGCAGCTTTTATAGATTTTCTTTAGCAGGGCCATTGCAGCAAGTAGGAACAGCACTTATTATAGTTTAACTACGGTAGTATTGTTGGCTGAAGCAGCCATCTTGACCTGGATCACTGATGTGTCAAGGTTGGCCTTTTCTCCCAAGCTCCCCTGAAACAAGCCTGGGAAAGATCGTTTTATAAAAACAGGAAAAGGGGAACAGATGACACAAGGATGTATTCATGGTGGGTGCTTTACATCCATCTGCACCAACCATAAAGTATCCATCATTGCTTTGATCATAAAAAAAGCTTATTTGCCTAACTGATTACAGTTCACTTAGGTTAAGCTGTAAAGAGAACAATGAACATGGTATGTAATAATGTTACATATGTTAAATCCTACAATTATGATGAATGAAATAAGATTGAAGTTCACATACACATTGTGGCAAATGTAAACAATTGAATTAGCGGGCTTATTAGGACATAATTTGAATGACTGAGATGACACTTGGTATCACAATTAAGGTCAGGGGGTAGGCATTGTTGCCTGATGCACAGCTGGGGGAGAAATGAGGTAATTTGCAAGTCTGCCAATAGTAGAAAGTAAGAAAAATGACTTTGGTGGTAATTATTATACCCAATGTCAATAAAAAGTTTTGGCCTTCCTGTGAAGTTGGTGTCCTAATCTCATCCTTCTAGTAGAGCTAGCACAACTTTTAAACAATGCAAACCAGTTTGGAGTTATTTTTTTTAATTCATAGACCAAGGATGTTGAACGAGACCTGTCTACATTAACACCTCATCAGGTTTGGAATGGGATTCTATCCATCCATTCATCTTGTTAAGCCACCTGACTCCATAATGACTCTACTAAGCAGATGCAATCAGTTGTATGTATTTTAAAACTTTCTTAATAAAACCATACTACCTTTGGATATGTCTTAAAACCTGTCCATGCTGTTATGATGAAGATCTAGTCTGCTGGAGAATGGTGGTTGCCCACGTAGATCTTTCCAGACCTTGATAACCTTTTTTTTTTTATAAAGAGACTCGGTCTAGTTAGCCTTTGGAGACAAATTTCTATAGTAATTTTCTCAGTGCCATATAAGACATGCTTCTGCAACTTTTGTGTAAAAATCTGGCATTTTTTTCCTAATCGAAATTCCTTATGATCCTTATGAAACAGAAAAACCTCATCAAAATTTTATTTCTAAAAAAAGAAAGTATATATAATATCTAACATTTTAGAATATGTTAAATATATATTTAGTAGACATGGCCTATCATAGTTTTATTTTTTTTTGCCTGGGATAGTTCTTAATCAATTGGCAGCATAAAACATCTATTATTTGCATGGTTAGAAAGAACAGGATGAAAATAATCCTTCAACTTCCATGTTTTAGATTCTTGAATTGTAACAGCCTAGGGAAGCATTCCCTTGTTTCATTTAATTTTTATAGTAAGGAGAATACATTTGTGAACCAGTTTGTTTGCTCATTTTTATTTGAAATTTGTTATCTCAGATTCTGCAGATTAATGCCTGAAAAGATTAGGTTGTCATTCAAAGCAAGCATTCCGTGCTGAAATTAGTTGGGGGGTGCCCGATTTCTCTACTCCACCTTTTGAATGTTCATATTGCTTTCAAGTAGGACTGGACGAGAAGAGCATGTGCTTTGCAGCCATTTTAAGCAATGATTAACCAAAACACATTTCTGGGTTAAATTTACCCCCACCCTGTGTTTAAAATTGCCTTTCAAGCATTGTAGCAACAAAAATGGGGGTGGGGGGGAACCACGGTAGTGGTATTTCCCAGGGAACAATAAGCATTCCGAACACATAGGATCCTGTGATTATGCTAAACTGCTTAAATAAATTAGTAAGATAAATACATGAATTGTAGAACAGCTGGTACAAATGTATGCAACTACAAACAACAGAGGCATTTAAAACACAGGGAATTATACTGAGGTCTTGATGAAACTGGTCTTCTTTACTTTTTGAATTTGTTATCCCTAATGTGCCTTTTTACATTTGTATGCTTGCTTTTTTTCCTCAATTCTTAAAAAAATAAAAACAACGAATCTGGCAAGTTGGGAATGCTTGAAGGTGTAATTTACCAAAGTTAGCTAAATGTGGCTTACTTGCTAGTGTCCTTCAAATGTCTTGAAAGTATACCTTTCCAAATTCTGAGAATTGCAGTCTTCAACACAACTGGAATATACAATGCTGCCTGGGTATGGATACATTGGATGTGAAAGGATTCCCAAGGAATTATGCCCATTATTTTCTTCAACATCTTTATTCTTTTTCATCAGCCTGAAAATGTCAGCTTCAAAATTCTATCAGTAAGAACTTCTATGCCAACAATGGAAGAGGACATTTATTCTGAAAGCTTTGATATTTATATAATGTAATTAATTCCACAGCCCTCGTCCATCTAAGACTTCCTTCCTCATACAGTATTAACTTGAAATTATGTATTGAAAAGGTTAAGTAAATAGAACAACTCACTCTTTTTGCTAATATATTCTGACATTTTTTTCTTTGTCTGCACTCTTTTTGCCTATGCATATGGAAGAGCCAGGGGTAGTAGCACTCATTTTATGGCTACAGTGTTAATTATTTAATTTTATCTCCAAAGGCCACAAATAGCATTCTAATGACATTATTAAACAGAGCAGGGCCACACAATTGTTTTGTTTTTTTTAAATAAATTCTTGAAAGTTTAGAGCAATGCTGGTTGGGAAATTCTAGGAGCTGAAGTCCACATAATTTTGAGGTTGCCAAATTATTGCATCTGTTTTACATCCATTGAAGACATACCTGTATTTTTTTTCTTTTTACAGCCCTGTAGTCTCTTAATTTGAGGTAGAGGCGGAGCAACTGGATGGAGCTGAGCGTTTACTGGCTGGATATTTATTAGATTAATATGCCACCCATTTCATCAATAAGGCAATTCTGGGCAATTTACAAATGGTAAAAATGTAAATATAAAATCAATTAAAATTAAGAAAAGTTTTAGAAAAACTAAAATGAAGGTGACAGACAGCACGGGAGTGAGATTTTCTTCTTATCCCATTAACCGCCTCCAGTGAAGAGCACCCCCTCGAGACTACAAGCCAACCAACAAGGCCATATTGCTTATTTCTGCAAAAAGCACACAAACTTAACTTGCGTTGAAAAAGAAATAGCTGATTTTTTGAGTTATGATTAGAGGAACCATGAACCCATCCCACTCCAGAACCGTACACAATTTGCTTATGTCTTCTAGATCACTGGTTAATTAAGCTAACTTTGTCTGAGCTCAAAAGCTAAGCAGGGTTGGCCGTGTCCTGTATTTGGATGGATGGTTAACATGGAGTGCAGCACTGCAAGCTACTTCTGCTGACTGTCGGCTGCCTGCAATTTGGCAGTTCAAATCCCACCAGGCTCAAGGTTGACTCAGCCTTCCATCCTTCCGAGGTGGGTAAAATGAGGAGCCAGGTTGTTTGGGGCAATATGCTGACTCTGTAAAACCACTTAGAGAGGGCTGTAAAGCACTATATAGGTCTAAGTGCTATTGCTATCTCCATTGGGACTTTGAATCGGATTTCAAAAATGGAAAAATCATACTTGTGACATATGTTGCCCTTGGGATAGAAGCTTCAATCTGGACACCAGGGGCAAGAGATGTTTTGATTTGTTCAGAACCTGAGTTGCTAGGTTCATGGAGAAATGAGGAGGGCTAGCTTATTCAAGCACAATCTTTCTGGCAATGTCTGCCAAACTTTCTACTTTCTGGGGATAAGTTCATTGTTTCCACAATTGTTCTTATGGAAGCTGCAATCCATTGTGTGAAGAGCTCTGCCCAAATTTAAATCCTTACTATATACATTTGCTATTGATGTTCTGTTATAGAGTTTGGGCTTACTTTCCCACACCTTTGAAACATTAAT
The DNA here is from genome assembly GCA_032468155.1 of Oxyrhabdium leporinum. Classification (NCBI taxonomy): domain Eukaryota; kingdom Metazoa; phylum Chordata; class Lepidosauria; order Squamata; family Cyclocoridae; genus Oxyrhabdium; species Oxyrhabdium leporinum. The sequence continues at coordinate 51,219 of JANHFL010001722.1, read as the reverse complement.
TCGGTAGCTAATATTTTCGTTTTAGGGCAGGACAGGACATGACTTCTCCCCCTTCTGGATTGCTTAACTCTATCCTTAATTTCTACTTAATTTCCATTCCTTTTTCTGCAATTTCAACTCCAATTGGCTTCGTTGCCAGCTTTGTCAATGGAATGAGTTCCACAGTTCAGACATTTTGGGGGGGAAAATGGACCCAGAAATAACTACATATATTTTAATAAGAAATCCAGATAACAGCAATACATGTACATTTTTGTTTTTAGAAACATATTTAATTATATTTTAATATAATGTATAAAAATAAAATATTTATACTTTAATATAAACTGTAAAGTTTATACCCTGCAAAATTTGTCCTGTTTACTAATTTAGCTATTATCAAACAGCCTAAGAGGTCCAAATCAGCTTGCATCTGGTTTTCAAACTATCCTGCCATTCAAATATGGTATTTGGAATAACCTCTGCATAAAATTTCATTGTGTGCTGTGAACAGATCATTTTCTGGACACACAAAATATGTACAAGTAGTTTTAAAGTACTTGCCCATTCTTATAAAAGAAAACGTAAAGAGGAATTTGAGCCAATATTGTTAACTAGTTGTTTTCAATTACTGAACCCTTCGAGCTGCTCCAAAATCCATCATACAGATGAGCTAGAAAAGCAAATATTGCCTATTTTCACAACATATTTCAAGGAGCTAATCATTCATGCTTTTATTAGATGTTCACCCTTTTTAGTAGCCCTTTGTCATTTATAATAGCAATAGCACATAGACTTATATGCCACTTCACAGTGCTTACAGCCCTCTCTAAGCGGTTTTATAGAGTCAGCATATTGCCCCCAACAATGTGGGTCCTCACTTTACCCACCTCGGAAGGATGGAAGGCTAAGTCAACCTTGAGCCTGGTGAGATTCAAACTACCAAATTGCAGGCAGCTGGCAGTCAGCAGAAGTAGCCTGTAGTACTGCACTCTAACCATTGCACTATCAAGGCTCATTTGAACCCTTCCTATAAAATCTGCATAGGTTCAAATACATAAGGACAACCTATGAAAAGAATTGAAATCTATGTGAAGACTCTACTGTATCAAGGCAGCCCATAAATCATTATGATTGATGAGAAAGATTGTGCAAACCAATCTTTGATAGTGAACATATCAGTCAATTGATAACTATAAGTGTACACACTCACACACAAATTCAAATGAATTAGTACCTTTGCATTTAAACAAAGCCACTGTTCACATAAAAAATGTTCAATAATTTTACTGTCTCATAGAACTGTTTTGTTTTAACTAATCAAGAAATCTTGTGATGGAAAGTGAAAATGACCTTGGAAGACATGGAGGAAGGATTAGAGATGCTGTCTAGGGAATGATTAGATAAAAGGGAGTAGAGACCACAATTTAGTAACAAACAGAAACAGAAAGTTACAAAGGACTCATTCTATCTACCAGGCAATAAAAACAGATGGGAAATGTATACTTTCAGACTTGCAAGATTCTGTTAATGTAGCCTTATAATAAAGTCAGATTAGCTAATTTATCAGGTTTCCTGTCTGGTCCACCTGGGAGGCTGACACATTTTTATCAAGTATTTAATGCTATTGACATTCTTAATATCATATAATCAATCAATCAATAGTATATGCATGACCTGCTTTGAAATAATGGCAGCAACCGTAATTTATTATCATTGTAAGTATTGCAGTTAAGCACTGAGATTGGGTGGAATGTGCAATGCTGTAGAAACATACAGTTTAAAGGAAAGGCAACTATTTTCATTGCTAGTGCGAAGAATGAAGAATTGGAGCATACCCTAACCCCTGCTAAATATATCATCTTTGAAAATGAACTAAAACTAAAGAAAATATATAGACAGCCTTTCTCCCCCAATATCTTGAGGGTGTTTATCTTGGCATTTGAATAGCATCATAACTTATGTTAAATGGGCACTAGAAAATTAAGTTTGGTTTCCTTAACACAGTGATCAGCAAGGTCATTTAGCAATGATAGCAAGACCCAGAGGTTCAGCCTCTTCACATTCACCAATGTTGAATTTGTAGAGCCAAAGTTCTCAATTTCTCTCTTCTTGTTTACTGTATGTATTTACAAAACCCTTTAAAGAATTGGCAGTCCTCATCAGAAGAATTGGCAGAAGGCAACTGGTAGGGCTGCAGCCCTGGGTCTTTGGGGCTGGATTCCAAGACCAAGCTCATCTAATGAATTTTTTTTGCAGAATTTCTTCACCAGGTTTCTATGATCAAAGGCAGATTAAACAATTCAGGAGAGGGTTTAAACTACATTTACCTAGGCATTTTAATTAGTCTAGTGGTAAATGTTTTTAACTGTTTTAATATTTACTGTTGTGTAATATGTGGAATCATTTGAATGTTTTAATATTTGGTTTAAAGAGTACTTTTGTTTTAATTGCTTTTCTGGAAGCACCCTTGAGCCATTAAGGCCATACACATGTTCAAAAGAAACCAACCAACCAACCAACCAACCAACCTGTTCTCCCAGTTGTAGTAGGAGTGATATCAATATAAACAGAGGAGGCTGACTCTGCTTCTCACTTCTCCAGGTTTGTTATAGTAAAGGACTGAGGGGTCTCCAGGTTTGTTAAATACAAGGACTGAGGGGTCTGAAACCAAAGGAGAATTATTTATGTAACCAGAGACTCAGAGTTCACCAATCCCATTAAGAGAAATGATTTGAGTAAAACCTAGAAACTGGGGCTTTGTCTCTTAAGAGATTTAGGATCTGTGTCTTCAACTTGGGAGATGTGATTTTATGAGTTAGATCTTAATCCAAGCAAGCAAAGAATTCAGAATTTTTAGAGTTCGCCTTCCATCCCCATTCTTGAGACTGCTCCAAGTTTAATCCCATAATGTACATTTGTTATTTTATCTTCTGTATAGCCCAGTTACTAATCAGTAGTTCCATTTTCAGATCAAGCAGGGCAATTCCATCCTGCTATGCTCTTGAGTAGAACTTAGGCTGGCCAAACTATCCTGAAGATAACAGATAATATGACAATAATTCCTTATGCAAGAGAAGTCAATTACACATGCTCAGCATTCACACAACACCTGTTTGCCAATTCCAGTTCTGATTATGACAAGAGATGGTTTATGCTTAGCAAATTGTACTAGCTATACCCTAAAACAGTTTTGTAAAGAAGTCAGGGCAACTTCAGCCAGCAATAAAAATGTTGCAGTGTATCTTCTGTTCCTAACACAGAAAGAGTGATATATAATTCTCCTAATTTGGTGAAATATGGGTTCCAGATTAATTGGCCAATGGTAGGTGTGGCTGGGAGTTGTAGTTTAAAGCCACGTCTGAAGATTAGTACCTCATATGTTCTTTCCCAATATTTTGGATAGCCACAACTTTTTCCAGGATCCTATAAGTCACAGTGAGCAGACTTTTGGTAATTAATTGTTTTAGAAGGACAAAAGCTATAATGCCATTTTGCCGAAATTTCCTTCTCAAAATCCCATTTTTTAAAATCCTTTCTCAGTCTGTAGGTTATGCAAAAATATGAACACTATAATGCAGTTTTGTCTTTTTCTGCTCCAACAACAACAAATAAAAATATAATGTGTAGCTATGAGATAGGTCTAAAATTAGTTTCCCTGAATCTGGAGTTAAATTTATTGCTAGTTTTCTCAATTAGGAAAAAAAAAGAAGCAAAACTATTGAGACTCCTACAATATAGAAGAAGCTATTCATTTTGCCGACAGTTGTACAATGGAAGAACAGAAAAGTGAACAAGAAGGATCAATAAAGTTCCTTATTTTATTATCTAAATGTATTTTTATTCATATTTCCCCCTCCATTGTTTATTACCTTCCATAGAATTTATGAAGGAGAACAAAGGCCTCAAAAATGTATCCATTTGTTATTTCAATCCAAAAGAATATGATGTATCTTTTTGCCAAAGAACATGCCTCATTGAGGGAATGATAAATATTTTGGTAAAGGCTTGCCAGATGAAAGATATTTACTTTTATGTTTCTATCTGAAATATCTACAATTATTACTCTGAGACCTCAATATTTCAATATGGCCCTTTCATGTTTGCAAAACAATCCACAATTACTTAGAAACACCTCATGTTGTTTTCATTGATCTTATATAATCCTTTAATTTCAAGATTCCATGAAGTTCATTCTTCAAAACAAGCCTAAACAAAATATACTGTTTTAATAATGAGTGGGACATAGGGTGTATTCATGTTTTAATAATGAAATTATTGTGTGTATTGGTGAATCGTCAGAGATCTTTCTCAAGAAGTTAGATCAGACATATTTTGAGACATATTAAAAAATCCATCACATCTTTTGTTTCTCTATTGGATAACATTTTAACTAAACCTATCTCAAAGTAGTAGGCGTCATCTCCCAAAATTCCCCAGTCAGCATACTGGCCGGAGAACTCTGGGAGTTGCAGTTCACACATCTTACAGTTGCCAGGGTTGGAAAACACTGATTTAGATGCTCTCTATGGCTTTCAAATTGAGAGAAAAATTCCAATAAAGTACTGCTTTCCTACTAAAAAAATTACAATCAATATGACCTTTACTACCAATATATAATCTTGGGGTAGTGAGTTTTCAGTTTTGATATTATTCATAGATTATGTGCAGGAATTGTCTTATAACTTCTGCTGAGATACAGTATTTGTAATGCAAGGTGGCATTGCTCCATATTTTATATCATTATTATATATATATAATCCACCCTCCCCAAATCCTACTGGGCTGCTTCATTGTGGGTTGGGGTTCCTGGGAGGGATAAGTGAAAAATGTTGGAAGAGTATACAAAAAGTATGTATTCCTGGCAGAGTCACCCAAGGTGTGAAAGTCATCCCAGCTGTATAGCTAACATGATGGAAGCAATCAATCAATTTAGAGATAATAGCAAAGGCATAATTCATACTGTGTGGGAGTAGGCAATGGTAAGTCATGCCTGTATATTTACCAAGAAAAGCACATGTCACAGAGCCAATCAGTTTCTCTCCACCCTAGGAAGAAGGCAATGATAAACCATTTCTGAAAAATTCTGCCAAGAAAACTGCAGGGACTTGTCAGATTGACTCTGAGAATCAAACACAATTGAATGGAATGGGGAAAAAGGGGATATCAACACAGAAGATACTTTAGAAGATATTCCTTACTTAAAAGAACCTTTAGTACTAGAAGATGAAGTTAGATCAGCACTCCAGTCATTATCAGGTTGGAGGGTTACAAGGGTATCCATTGAAATATAGCGAGCAACAGAAGAATCAGTCAAGATTCTAACTAAATTATGCCAGAGAATTTGAGAAAGTCACAGTGACCAACTGTTTGGAAGAGGTCAATCTACATTACAATAACCAAAAAAGGAGATGTAACGGCATGTACAAACTACCATACAATATCCTTAATTTCACACACTAGCAAAATAATGCTTGGGATCATCCAACACAAATTAGAGCCCTACATGTTCAAGTTGGTTTTAGAAATGTCCAAGGAATACAAAACATTATTGCTGATATCTGCTGGATAATTGAGAAAGCCAAAAGAATAAAATATGCACTACAATTATAGAAAAACCATTGACGGTGTCAGTCACATCAAGCTGTGGCTCTAATGTTGGAAAAGGTGGAAAGCAAGAGGATGTTCAGCAGCTAAGTAGATGGACTCAGTTACAGTGGTAATGACTGCACTGTTGAAAGACCTGAAAGATCAGGTATAGGGATGGATTGTCATGGAGAAAATCTTTGTTGTCACTAGGAATCAAAAATGGCACATAATCATTGATATAAATAAGAAAGAGGAAACCGGGAACCATTGCAATCAAGATATAGCTTGTTGCTTGCAAAAACAATAAATGCCATTGATGTTCATCAGAATTACCAAGTCTTTGCCAAAGAGATTTTAAGAGCAAAAGAGATTCACATGCTCCAATAAGCTCTATAATGGTTTGTTTGGATTTAGTTTAGCATTGCATATGCATCTAGACAACCTTTGGCTATTGAATAAACTGTGGTTTAAAATGATGTGGTAAGTCAGCAGAACTGTGGCTTGGAGTATTTACCAAGGAAACGAAGTTCTCTCCAGCACAAACAGACTCTATCTAGTCAAGCTAATCACTGCATTACACAGTGAGAAAGAGCTATGCATTAGACTTAGATTGACATTTAAACTGAGCAAGAATTTGTTCCAGTAGAGTTTAATGTAGTTTTCATTCTTTGGCACAACTGCTGAGAGTAACATAGGGAAGGCTTTGCGTTGGAATCACACACAACTGAACCACTCAGCTCAGATTGGTTGTGGCTCTCCAGGAAGCAAGAAGATATTTCAGTCTCACTCTGAATAGCAGAAACAACTTTAACTCTTGTGTGTAAAGTCAAACAAGCTGCATGGATAATAATGACAAATATTTTTTAAAAGCTTTTTTTTCTTATTATAATAGATTGCTTCCTTCTATTACTCTCCCTTCTGAATAGCTCAATCAGCTTTTCCTAAACTACTGCCTTCCAGATGTGCTGGAGGATAACCCATCTCCAACTCTGCATAGCTGCCGAGATCTGTAATCTAACATATCTGGAGGATAGGAAGCTGTGAGTGGGATATGTGCAATGCTTCAGTGTACTGGGGCTTGAACATAGCACCTGCTTCCACTCCTTAAACAAAAGGATTTCTCAGGATTGTACAGCAGCTGGGAAGAGCAGGCGCAGAAAACACGACTTCAGCAACAGAGTGGTCAACACTTGGAATGCTCTACCCGACTCCCTTGTTACAGCCTCAAACCCTCACAGCTTCAACCTCAAACTGTCTACCGTGGACCTCACCCCATTCTTAAGAGGTCCTTAAAGGGGGTGTGCATAAGCGCACCAGCGTGCCTACCGTCCCTGTCCTACTATCCCCATTTATTTGTATTTACTTCCTTTGTTCATGTTTATGTTCATACCTATACCTGCTATCTTGTACATGTTTGACAAACAAACAAACAAACAAATAAATAAGTATATAAGAAGAGGGAGGAGATGATATTCTTTTAGATATTCTTTGGTAGCTGCCCTTTTAATATTTTGCTTTTTGTTTTGGATGAGCATTGCAGTGGGTGAGTTGATGGCATGGAGATGGCCCTGAAGGACACAGTTTAATTTTCCAAGGGTCTTCTTGGGGCATTTTTTGGATATGCTGACCTACCATAGGGCTTCACTTCACAATACTGAAGTAAAATTCAACCTCCATGTGGCTTCTGTATATAAAAATTGAGAAGGGGGTCAATGTAATGTTGTTTTTCCTTTACCTTAAAAAGGGTAAAAAATATCAAGATATTTATTTATTAAATTTATATCCCAGTGATTCTGGATGGTTTACAAAATGTTAAAAGAAATTAAAAAATAAAACAACACAAAGTGAAAAAGAGCAAAGATTGCAGAGATAACAAACCCAGTTGGGAACAAAGAAAAAGAAGAAGAAAATGGGCTTCCATCATGCTTGCTAGAGGCCTGAGCAAAGAGCCAGGTCTTCATGGCACTTTGAAATGTCAGAAGGCTATCTGGCTCTTGGGGGGGGCAACCTCATTCCAGAAGGCAGGTTCTGTGACAGAAGAGGCACACTTCTAGGGTTCTGAGAGGTGGCATTATTTAATCGAAGGATCCTGGAGCATGCCAACCCTACCAGATTGGGTCAAATGGGCAGATATGATGGGTGACAGGCAGTGTCTTAAGTCCCAAGACCTATTACAATGTAGAATTGAGCTTGATTGCAAATGAAAAATCTCTCAGGGCAGTCTTGACTGGAAACCTCACTCTGATAAGAATGAATGTGGGTTACAGTTCTAAAACATATTATAAACAATCCATTGAAAGAATTGCCCTCCTATAACTTGAACGGTTGTCTTTAAAAATTCCTTTTCATATTAGGATGAAAACTCCTGACAGTCAAAGATCCACTTTATTCAGTTTAAGTATCAATTTGCTTGGTAAAATAGGTCTAATAGGAGGAAAGGAGTCGGCTGAACCAGATACCCTTTCAAAATTTATTGCTATTCTGAGGAATTTGTTATATATACCAGAACTGAGAATCTGAACAACAGGCTGCCACGACAAGGAAAAGAATAAATGGTGTTATCTTGATAGTCAGATAAACACAGTATCTGCTCAAATAAAGTCATTTGGGGAATATTGGTTGAGAAAGCCACTTCACTTTGGATCTACTCCTTTCCCCATCCTCTGGTCAAAAAAGTTCTCAATACCAAGCTGTTAAAGGCAGCCATAAAATTGAGAAGAAACACTGACAAAGGCATTTTATCAAGCTCCATCTGGGAGACAGGCCAGCTCTTCATACTTCAAGTTTATTTCTCCTACACTGGTTTACTTCAGATAAAGTCTCATAAATAGTTAAGAGGGCCATTTATACATGTTTGGGAATGATTGCTGCTTTCATCACAGGGCCAGCATCCCTTGGCCTTAAGCTGCAGAACAGAACCTTTGCATGAAAAGCCAGGAGAAAATGTTAACTTTTTTTTTTGATGATTCTGCATTTTCATTCAAAGAAGTGCAAATGCTACATTGCTTATGTAACAATAGTTACATACTATTCAAAGAAGTGCAAAAGCTACATTGCTTATGTAACAATAGTTACATACTACCCCCCTTTCTTACAATGCAGCTAGCATTTCTTACACATAATTAAGATGAAAATATCAATGTTGGAATAAGTAGTAGATTATGATAGAGTTGGCATCTCTTCTTGCTTCAAAATAAGTTATTATTTCCATTTATTCATTTCCCCAAGTATTTTCAATGGGACAACTCAGCATATTTTTTGTATTTTTGGACAAAGGTTAAAAACACTAACTTTTGAGCAGATTATGATCAATTTGTTGTAAGAAAATAAGTTAAAGCTTTTTGGTCATCTTTAAATCTCACTTTTCCAACAATGTTGCAATATGTACAGTATGATTAATAGCTATTGAAGCTGAAGGAATCAGGTTTATAATGCTGTATTATTTCTTAGATTTATAACCAAATGAAATAAACAAAATGTTAAAAAGTTATGATATTTATGTAGTTACTTACTAAGAACATCTAAATTATATAAAAGTAACCAGAATATCTTTACGATCCCCAAGGCATGTCACAATTTTTGAGTACCCCTAGTGTTTGGAAATTGAAAGTTGAAAAATTAGACCCGCCCTAAACCACTTTCAAAGGAATGACTAGACATTTATAATAATCTGTGCTGGTTTGGGGATAAAAATGTTCATTTTTGTAAAGTAATTTAATACACATAATAAAATACAATTGTTTATTGCCTATATTAAAATTATTTTTTATTATCTTTTGGAGAATATCTAATGAGCAGTATGAAAAACTATCCAGAGTATGACAAAGGCTGGTTTAACTATAATTCTACTTTCTCTTCAATATATCAGCTGATGGTAGAATTGGGTTTATTTTATTTAATGAGAAACAATTGAATGAAATAAATACAACAAATTAATGTAATAATCCAACAGCAATAAATAGAAGGAAGTACCAATGTAGAGTGATTGATTATAAGTTATTCAAGCTCACTGTCACTTTGGAAGAAAATATTTTATTTTTTGGACATAAGAAATTTGTGTAGGCAGCGAGAACATGATAATTTATAAACGTTATAAGATATATGATAAAAGCAATCTTTGAGAACTGAGATGAATTCCTTATCCTGGTATTCATATTGTGGTGCATCTTTTTATTAATCATATTAAGACCAGCACGACTTTTCTAACTGAGAAGATCCATTTCTCATTCATTCTAACCACTGTGAAATGGGTGGCTATCTGTTACTGTAGAGTGGCTGGCATTTTATTTCTCTTTCAAATTTTTGTTATGAAATGATTGTTGAAAGTTGACTTTTTTCTTTGTCACCGACTGGATGCCAATAAAGGATAGGCTCTGAATACACACAGAAAAATTTACATATTTACAGAGTGAAGGCCATTTATTTTACAGAAGTGGTACACTTTTACAAACAGGCCAGTAATTGAATTAAATTTGTTAAAAACATAAAGACATGACAGACAGTTCCATGCAATCATATGAAACAAAACCGTGAAGAAAATGTTAATCTCGCAATCTATGTTTTGAATGTTCAGATTGATTACTATCCAGTAGATATTGAATCAAGTAACTCTCACACTGTGCACCCATTGAATTCAGAAGGATTTACTCACAAGGAAACATACCTGAGCATAAAGTATTTCATCAAATTAAACTGAAACGGACAAATATCTCCAGCCAGTTAGTATGGTATGTCTCCTCTTTAAGTCAACATATAGTATATAGAAGCCAAGTTAGTGGAATAATTTGGCAGAAAAATTGCAGACGTTTCATTTCCCTTCCCAGCAAAAACAGTAGATGGGAATAAGTTAAATAAATAATGATTTACTTGCATTTCATGAAACTCTAAACCTGTTGCCCACTTCAGTTGCATCCTTTCTGCCTAGTGGTAGAGCCAATATTATTCATCGTCTTGGTTGAGGCAAGACAAAGCTAGGTCAACCTCCCAACAAGTGTTTTTGAGTTTTAGCAGACCTTTCAAGGGTTCCAAGAAGTACAAACAAAACCTTCTGCAACTATTAGCTGATGTGTTAACCTTGAATCTTTTTCCTTTTTCCTTACTATTGTACTGATCCCTTTAAATAAAGTGCAATACTATTGAACTTCACGTTTCTGTAGATTTGATCTAGAGTTCCACTGTAATCTCTGATTTTTATTTTGACCTGGAATTTTATGTGGTCTGAACGGGAATTGATTTCTTATTTTTCAGATGAACAAGAGTCAAATTGCATGTTAAGTTAAGCTCCTGCTTTAGTGGGTATGCTTACTAAAGTTATAGAAGCAGTTGCACTTGGCTCTGATTTGGAAAAAAGACTTAAGTGTGTGTGTGTGTGTGTGTATCCCCCTGTATTGTTTTACTGCCTAAAATAAATAAATAAAGGTAAAATCTCCTTTGAATCAAGCTTGATTCCTGGAAACTCCTTAGATACCTCCATGCAATTTCTTAATAACAATGCAGAAATGGTTTGCCATAGTTTACTTCTGCAAAGATTGTTGATTTCCTAGACTAGCCTACAACAATTGTGGCATTCCCTGAAGGTCTCTCAGACAAGTACTAACCAGGCCTAACTCTGCTTAGCTTTTAAAGCCCCACAAAGTCATCCACCTGCTCCCACATGACATTTATACTCTCAAAATGCTTACCCCTCCCCCCCAAATATAGATGCGGGGAGGATGTTGTAGTTGGAGAAAGACAATTCAAAATGGAAATGCAAATTGTTCCAATTATACTAGTCACTAGTATACTAATTATAATGTAGATTTTCAAACAATTGTTCTTAGCTTGGTCTTTCTTGCTTGTTCCCACAGTACATACATCTCATACACAGGTGCATGCATGAATAAATGGTTATTCCCAAACATACTATCTTTAAAAGCTTTTTCTAAGTTGGTGCCATTCAGAAGTGTTAGGTTACAATTTACAATTTACAATTTACATCAGTCTCAATCTGCACAGCCAACATATCTTATAGGAAGGATAGGAATTTGAAGAAGACGTATTTCAGCTCTTAAGGGTAATGGTAACTGGTTTCTGCTTAGAGTAACATTAATTTCAAACTAGTTGTGTTTTGCATTTTCACATTCAATTTCTCATTTAAGACAACTCTGCATCTGGTTTTGACTGTAATGAGGCCCAGCCCTGTCAGTATCTTTTCCAAGGATTTCACCTATGTTGTATGAAATGTGTTTTTTGGTAATATAAAAATAAAATTAGCACTTTGAAATGGCATACACACAAAATATGATTATTTTTGACAGGAGGAAATTAAATTGTAGGAAGTCTGCAACAGCCTGTTTTACATTTAGAAATGTATATTTGGAAGGATAAAAACCCAAACCAAAGTAATGTAAATAATGTAATTATATCCAGGAGTTTCCGAATCCTAACATTGATTTGATGTTTGTCCTTGAGAAAGTCACATATTCTATAGGATCTCCACTGCTGACTTGCAAAATATACCAGACTCAAGATAGAGGAGGAGGGTAAATTTCAATAAACATTGTGGTGGAAATAAATACTTTCCCCCTTTAATGAATTAATGTGAAACGATTATGTTGCACTGTCTTTTCATTCTGTGGAATTGCCTTTCTGTTTGGGAGTTAGATTTATATCCAGCCTTTTTTCCCTGAAGTATATTTAGGGGTCCTTCCTCCCATATCCCTCCCCTACAAAATAACAATGACTGGCCCCAGAGAGCTGAAGTGACCATGAACTTGAGTTCTGCTATTTTAAATTTTGATCACAGTGGTTATTGGCCTACTCGGTGCCAAACCAAAAAAAATTGGACATCACTTAGAAAATATGCAAATTGATAAAATTTCCATCAGTCACTTGCAAAAGATCTCACTGCTTGGATCTACACTGATTATGAGCCGTAGTGGCGCAGTGGTTAGAATGCAGTACTGCAGCCTACTTCTGCTAATTACCAGCTGCCAGCAGCTCGACAGTTTGATTCTCACCAGCTCAGGGTTGATTCAGCCTTCCATCCTTCCAAGATCGGGTAAAATGAAGACCCAGATTGTTGGGGGAAATATGCTGACTCTGTAAACTGCTTACAGAGGGCTGTAAAGCACTGTGAAGTGGTATATAAGTCTAAGTGCTATTGCTATTTACCAAATATTTCAAACAAGTGTCGAAAATTATGAAATCAAAACTAAATGATGGAAACATCATTAGAGCAATTAATACTTGGGTAGTCAAGTACTACTTGGATATACAGCAGGAATTCCATAGACTCAGGGAATTTGATAACTTGCATCCAAAGACTAGAAAACTAATGACAATGCACCATGCTGTGCACTCAAAAATTGATGTTGATTGGTTATATTTGCCAAGAGCCAAAGTGAGTACAGGACTCCTACAGGTGAAACTAACTCTGGAAGAAGAAAAACACAGCCTGAATGAGTACATCAGGGGTGTCAAACTCGTGTTGTCATGGCATCGTCACATGATGTATCGTGACTTTTTTCCCCTTCGCCAAACCGGGCATGGGCATGGTCAATGCATGACGCATCTGGCCTGCAGGCCACGAGTTTTACAGCCTTGGACTACACTAAGAAGAGTTAAGAACCCTTGCAGAAGGAAGTCAATCAAGGAAAGTTCTTGAAAACAATAAAGGTGAAGGCTGAATATAGAAAATAAACAATTGAAAACTGATTTGTTAATTAGAAGAACAAGCCAATGTGTAGTCAATACTTGAAGGATATAGAAGGAAAAGTTGACAACGATTTTATATGGAACTCGTTAACATCAGGATTGCATAAAGGTAAAAACACAATATATAACAAACAGCAACAAATGTCATTTTTGTAGTGAAAAGGATGAAACAATTGGCTATTTGATCAGTGACTGTGACAAGACTGCTACAAGCTGCTACAAGCAGCATCATGACTAAGTTGCCAAAATTATTCAGTAGAAACTTTGCCAAAGTTTTGGAATCAAGAGTAGTAAAAACTACTGAGACCATCAGGTTGAGAAGGTTTTGGGAAATGAGCGAGTTAAGATCTTATGGGACTTTAAGATCAAACAGATAGGCATCTTGTTCATTACATACCTGATATAACAATTATTGAAAAGAAGAAAAGTCTGGTTTGCTGATGTTGTTATTCCAGGTAATGCTAGATCCGAGGATAAACTATTAGGAAAAAAATTATGAAATACTGGGACTTGCAGATTGAAGTTGAATGCTGATGGGAAAATAAACAAACTATTGTTATACTGGACTGGAGCCCTCAGAGTGAAACCTTGATATTTAGAAATATTGACTTTATCAGATCTGAACACCTTCCTTTTACAGATTGTATTTACTATGTCTATTCTGTCTTATTTAGTTTTAAAATCTTGCACCCCAAATGATGATGGATTTTCTGTCCATGCATCCATCTGGACATCATCATCAAGATCCATGTAGCCCTAGGGATGGGAACACTTTTTAAAAATTACCCTTATGATCATTAATACAAATATTACTACAAAATACTGCTAAATGATATGATTTATGGGTTGGAGTTGGTTAGTTGGAACACTGACATTATGATCTTTTAAAATAGTGTATAAATCTTCATATTCTTTCCCATATAAACAGATATCAACTTGAATTTGACAAATGTATTTCCTAATTACAATTATTAGCCAGCGATAGCTTTCTGTAAGTTAGCAGTGCTTTTCTTTGAATCTTGGCAACAGTTGAGGTTAGATTATTTTTTCTGGCCTTGACATTTATTTAATAGAGAAGGTAGGAGTGAAAGATAAAGGGCCAAAGGAGTGCATTAAGTAATGGATAGTGAATCGAATCTACAGCTGAAGTATGGAACATTGCAACTTGCCCGTACAGTATTCTTAACTAAATACAGTAACAGGTGGCCCTGCAGGTTGCATAGCAATATCAGGAAATGTGGGAGATAAATGATGTGAAATGAAAAGGTTACCTAAACTCAAGATTTAAAAGAAGGACTAATATATATTGTTTAATGCATTGAGTAGCACACTATGAGCTACTTTCTTGCATAATATACAGAATAGAACCATTGAACTTATGTTTTTTTAATATGTGTGTGTATATGTATAAATGTTTGTGTATATGTATGTGTATGTATATGTGTATGTGTGTTTGTGTGTGTGTGTATGTATATGTATATAAATATATATGGTATATATTAGTGTGTGTATGTGTATATATGTATATACATAAGTCCTTTTAAATCTTGCGTTTAGGTAACCTTTTCATTACACACACACACACACACACATATGTGTGTGTGTTTGTGTGTGTGTATATATAAACTATTTATATGTTCGATGGTTCTATTCTGTATATTATGCAAGAAAGTAGCACATAGCGTTATAGTTACATTCTCTAAAGTCAATGCATTAAAAAATTAAAATCAAATTCATTATGGCATATGCAGTTTAATCATTTTTTTACATTCCAAAAGTTACTATCCATATCACCAGAAAAGTGAATAAAGGTCAATAAAGCTTTAGAATATGAATTATGTGAGCGTATCACTAAAACTCTATCCTATTCCAACCCAAACATCTAATTAAATTCTAGGCTGTTCCTTACAAAAGCTCCATATTACTGATGTCCCAAATACCTTTTAATGCTGAATGAAGCCGTTGTGAATGGATGAATAATATAAAAAGCAATTAAAAAGGAAGTTGAAACATAATTCTTACATTGCCACTTGTTTTGTGTTTGTGAATCATAGTTTAGCAGGGATAAGCAATCTATGGCACCTTGAACAACAACAAAAAGCATTCCTTGTTATTGGTCATGTTTCTAAGGAATTCTGGGAGTTGTAGTTCAGCAACATCTGGAGTAACATCAGTTACCTCCCTCTGACTCATAGCATTGCTTTAATCATTGTTGGCAGCCATGAATATATTCATGTGATAGCTGGCAGGGCCTAGCGAACATTCTAAAGATATATCATACAGTTCTATTGCATGTTAAACATGTCATGTCCTGTAGATTGCAATATTCCCACTGAACTCTCTTATCAGGCTTGCATGATGGAATAGCAGGACATTAACAGAAATAATGACTTAATTAGCACTGAGATATAAACTGTCTTAGAAAAATCAGGAATACCACATCAATGGTTCACTTTCAGAGTCATAAGGAAAGCATGTTCTGCTCTTGGGCTTAAGCATTGTGAGAAAGATGAAATTAGGTGCACTGATGATGCTGTTCTTAAAAGTAGCAGTACAAAAGCAGCTGTGATGTGGGTATAATCTTTCAGTTCTTGTGCAAGCTGTTGCACAAACGTTTGTGGAACGATCTGTCTGTGCAGAGCTAATCAGATTGTAGGAAAGTAGGAGGTTCATTTGGACCAAGGTTCAGTTGGAAAAGGGGACTTAAATTTAGACTTCTTTTTGCATTTAGGCATCCTGAAATTTTAGCTCACAGTTGCTTTTTTGGGTAGTGATAGGTATTTTCATATTCCATCATTTTTATTTTTTTATTATAGGGAAAATGCAGGGGATTGTCCAGGCAGTTGCCAGGTGTCAGCATTGACTTGAAGGCCCAAAATAAAAGTGTGTGTGTGTGTGTGTGTGTGTGTAAAGCTTCAAAGTTGGAAGTGATTACATTTATTTCTTCCTGCTATTCCCTGGGTCCCTCTCCTTTGAAAGCAAGCAGCCAGTGCTGCATGCTGAATGGCCACATGATGTATTCTGAAATGATAGATAGATCCCATTTTCTAAATTGTGCTTTTGCATTCTTTTTTGTGTGTCACTTCTAATAACCAGCTAAATGTGAGTGAGTTAACACACGGTTTTTTTCATGATTTATGAGGTAGCCTTCTTAAAGCTACAGATAATTTCAAATCTCTATATCTTGTGTGTTTCTAAGATCAAATGGCCTATTCTGAAAATGGAAGCTGGTACACTAAATTATTATAAAAAGGAATACATATTATTTTAATACTGAGGCAGAAACATAAGACGGAGAGCTGGAATCAGTTTTTGGCATTCCCCCCCCCCCCACATAAACCACATATGCAACTTCCCTAGATCTCCCTTGGTGCTGTGCTTCAAGATCAAGAGTATTGGTGAATGATTGTTAGTAACAAGGCGCTTAAAACTGACTTTGAAAAAAATAAGTTGTGCTGTGCAGCTTCCTCAGTTTTGCCCTCAGCAGGGAGCTCAATATCTCAACACCTGTTAGCACATCTTTGAGATTGGTATGAAATGTGTGGAAAATACATCATTATAATGTGTAACAGGCAGCATAAAAACAATATCCCAAGTGAAAGGGTGGGTTTCCTTTGATATATCAGCAGGATCATGTGTCCAAATGTCTAATTATATTGGGTCATAACTTCAACTGAAACTTGAAATAATTTCAAATGAAATTGTTCTAAAGAGGAAACAAATTGATAGTGTTACCTTGTCAAAGAGGGCGTCTATTCATATCCAGATCTGAATGATTGTTCTTTATGGAAGACATTGCATTTATTATTTCATCTGAGGAAATATTTATTTCTTGAAATGTACAATAGAGAAACAATGTTCCCACTAAATGTCTGTGGAGATTCTCAGTCATCCAGGTCTCTTGAAAAAGCACCTTTGGGACAATGTTCCCACTGTTATTGTCTATATGAAATATTGCTGTGGTAATTCAACTATGCTGCTTGTTTCTACTTTTTTTGCTGATCTTTTTATAAACATACCAATATACTGTAAAAAAAAAGAGATAACAAACACCAAGCTCTTATGTGTTCTCTTCTTACTCTTTCTATACATCTACCCACTCACTAGTGGGTTTTTTCATTTGCAGATGTAATCTTGCAGTATGTGGGAAAGACTGAGATTCAAATCATTTAGTCATGAAGTAAAAAATGGTGAACTTGGAAAATCCCCTTTCTCGTTCTTAGCCCATTTTCAAAGGTATTGTGAGATCAAAAAAGGAGCAAAAAAAAAAGAACCTTTTTACACTGGCTTGTATTCCTTGGATAAGATAATTTTATTGTCAGTTTTTCCTGCGAGCACACTGCCCCACATTAAAAATGAAATTCTGTTGTCTGCTCTCAAGAGATAGTGTATATCTACCCAAACACATACATACCACACATATTCACAAGCTACATATATAGATGAATCTAGATGTCCTGCTTCGGATACCATGAAGCCTCCTCCCAGAAGGTAACAAGGAAAACAGGTCATGAAGAGGATGTGTAGTGTGCCAGACAATACTGCAGACCCTGGACAAGCATCGTTTATATGCCATGTCCTGGACAGAAGGAAGTGAACTACCAGATGTAATGTCTTTACTGAGACAAATTATCTGATGTTATCCTTATCATAAACTAAAGGAAAACAACTTTGGCTTATGCTTGAGCATGTAGATTTGACCCAACAGATTCACCCAGCAATTCTATTTTGGTGATGAACATTGATATTAACTAAGAACTGCCTAAAATGCAATTGGATGCAAGCACATCTCATTGTATCCAATGGTACTTAGACCCATTAAGTAACATTGCAATCAAGAACACTTTCATGTGGGAATACCACAAATATCCATAAAATTGCATGGTAGGAGAGTTCCCTTCTGCCCATATTCTATTGATTCAGGTGAGTTTGTTGTTTAATTATAAATTAATACTGGCCTTTTAGGCAAGAGGAGTATTGATTCATCTTAGCATTCAGTAGCATGTTGGAGGACACATTTCAAAAGTGTGTGGGGCCAGGGCACAAAGTTGGCCCAAGTTTGTGGAACAATACAGCTCTTCTAAATATTCCCAATCATCAAACACAAGCCTTATTCTAAAATCCACTATGGATCACAAAAGACCCATATTTTAGACATCTTTTTATTTCTGTTTTAGCTCATAAGCCATATAAGGTAATGCTCTAGATCAATATTTAGAATTTCAGCACATTTTGCAGCTGACTGAGCAGCCAAAAATAGAGATATAAAGATGACAAGGTTTGAAAAGAACTTTCTTTGTTCCTCAAGCTATAGGAATCAGTATAAGTTAATCAGTATAAGTTAGTCAATTTTGTTCAGCAGAGATTTAGGTTAGCTACTGTTTGATTTTGACCTACCTAGGTTCCAGCCTTTCAACTAGTTATTAAAAGTTAATCACATTACAAGCAGAGGAATTTGTCACAACCAGATAGTTTGATTTGCAGGAGTTTTTGTTCCATGCAGCCCCCAGTGTTCCGAAGTATTATTCATGAATAAAGATATTAGATTTTTCCTCGAAAAATCAGAATCAGTCTCTTAAAAACGTATCTTTATTTTTGTATTTGAGCCAAAAGGTACAGGATTTGATCTGTCTTTTACTGAGCCGTGGTGGTGCAGTGGTTAGAATGCAGCATTGCAGTTCAAGTCTCACCAGCTCAAGGTTGACTCAGGTTGACTAAGGTTGGTAAAATAAGGACCCAGATTGTTGGGGACAATAAGCTGACTCTGTAAACCGCTTAGAGAGGACTGTAAAGTACTATAAAGCGGAATATAAGTCTAAGTGCTATTGCTATTTTTATTGGTCCCTATTTGAGTCCTGTGTCAGAGAGTATGAGTATCTTTGTGTGTTCACCTTACATATAAATCTCAACAATTGGGACCAGAATTGCTAAACAAGGTAGTTATTAGGTGAGCTGTGTCCAATTTTACAACCTTTTTTTTTGTCATAATTGTTAAGTGAGCCACTGCAGTTGTTAAATCAATCATGTGTTCATTAAACAAATCTGGCTTCCTACACTGAGTTTGCATGCCCGAAGCTGACTGGGAAGATTGTAAATGGCAATCACATGATCCTGGGATGCTGCAACCATCATAAATACCTGCTGGCTGCCATACCTGTATGTGTGGAATACTGATTACATTAGCTACTATTAATATTAATGATAACTTCTGCACAGAAGTATGACATTATTGGAATTTATTCATGACTTGACTTTATTATGGTAATCAACCTCCCCACACTATTAACAACATAATAGTGCATTTGGCTCCTGTGTGTTGAACATTGGCAACAGAGACACAGAGTCAGGATAGTTAACCCCACTCTCTCATGAATGTAGTAAAGATTTCCTTAGGATTGGATTGGCAGGCAGCTAACTATGCAAATCGTGTTTGTTGGAAATTATGGTATCTGAACTGAGTGACTGATTTTTTTCCTGAGGCGAGAATATTTCAAAATAAACTGAGTATAATTGTATAATGGCTGTTTTAAATTCTGCTTGGAATTCTGTGAAAACTAGTGCAAGAATGCAAATAAAGCTTTAATCCTCCATATTTTTCCCTGAGAGAAACCTGGGAGGAGCTGTGTGGCAGACTTATTTCTGTATAAGATTCTCTCTCTCTCTCTCTCCTTCTCCCTCCCCCTCCCTCTTTCTAATTATTCTATTCTATTCTATTCTATTCTATTCTATTCTATTCTATTCTATTCTATTCTATCTAATCAATCTAATCTAATCTAATCTATCTATCTATCTATCTCAATCTAATCTATTCTAATCTATCTAATCT
>JANHFL010001722.1:8223-31030 GCA_032468155.1 Oxyrhabdium leporinum | reverse complement strand
TTTTAATTAATTTTAAACCTGTATATTGCATTGTTTTAAATAAAAGCTGTGAACCTCCCCGAGTCTTCGGAATGGGGAGGTATATAAATACAAATAAATAAATAAAATAAATAAAATAAATCAGTCGATCAAATTTAAGTTGACCAGTCTCAAGGACTAGTGCTATTCAGAGAAAAAAATTATTGAAAAGTTTGACGTTGTTATTAATGATGATACTGACAGACTGGGGTTAGGAATAGTTTCTGAAGTTTAATTTGTTCATGACGAGGATAGCTCCAAACAGGACAAACAATAGATATATTGTGCCAATGTTTTGCGATTAGCACAGGAACTGGTTAAGCTGATTAAACAAAGCCCTGTTCTGAGTTGACATATCTCACTGAAACAAAATCCTCTTTTTTTTTCAAGTGATGTAGCTTGAACCCCACCTCACTGCAATGTTACTTAGCCATTTGGACTGTATGTTGCTGAGTTACCCTCCTAACAAGCTGTCATTTGCCTTTTGCATCAGTCAGCTCCTATCTAAAGCCAACAATCATACTGTACCTGAAGCAAGCATTCACTTGCTTAAGTAGGACAGTTATTTGCTGAATTGAGGATTATAATCCAGGGATATGGGATTTTGAGTTTGATCTTCTCTGTTGGCTTACTGTGGCACAGCAAGATATGAAATGAACAAAGGACAAGCTTGCAAAAAAGGAAGACTATGAAGCCACATCTACAGAAGCAAATTCCTGTAGGCCTGGGGCCACCAATATCTTTCATTTTGTCCATTCTCTGATGCCTGAATTCATGCCCAAATGTCCTTTCAGGAATCACTAAATTTAATTTTTACATCTCCCATTAACTACATCTGTGAAATGTGACTGCGCTGAAAAGCTGAAATTAGCATTATGTTATGATTCATCTCCATTAGATGGTCACAATAATTATGTTTGGACTATCAACTCTATTTTAGGTGGAAAAGACATATACAATTCCCTTATATCTATTCTAAAATTAGTCTAATATGAGTAATGCATTTCCACTGTTTACAGACTCTCATGTGTAATCACATTAAATTTGATAATATACGGTTCTATACTACATGACATGCAGGTATTTTATAGATAAGTGTGTTCGTGTCTTTATATAGCTATGTACAAAAGCAGCATCATTTGTTTTTTGGAAAGATGCTAGGAGAATAACCTACATTGTTAAAACTTGCACTATCTGCCTCATATAAAGCCATTTGATTGTGTTGATGTTAATGAGGTCTCCATTTATGTTGAGTTACACAATGAATACCACAACATTCCTGTCCCACAAATCTAGCAATTCAGTTGACATACCACTAGTGCTAGAGTAAAATCTACTGAAGGAAAAAGTCTTGTTGGTATGAAAAATTCAAGGCTCTTTTTTCCTTAGTTTTGTCAGGCATTAGATTGCCTTTATGTAAGAAAACAAAAGCAAGACAATTTTTTTTTACCACATGTAATGGCTTGATTTATTTCTACAACTCTTTTTAAAATTGGTGGAAATACAGGAAAGAAATGCCTGCTGATTTAGCAACATCTCCTCTACGCACATTTATCTTTTTACCCAGCTTGATAGTTAGCATCCTGCTGGATTCTGTTGCATCTTGAGCACTAATACATATATATTAGGAATATTTTCCACACACACTCTGAGCTCAAGCTCTTTTTGTAGTGTAATTCCATTCTTGCACAAAGTTCTCTTTCTCCATGGTTCCCATCACCAATTTATTTTATGTTCTCTAAGCTTGCACAATACAGCTCCTACTCTGCACCATGTATGATAACTATGCAATATCCTATTCTTAAGCAGGTATTTATATGCTTCCTCGAAAGGTATGACTAATCAAGTCAGCCACTGCTGTGTTGCAGGCAAAGTAAAAAGTGAGACAGACACATAGGTGAGATTGCTCGGGAGTTCCTCTGAAATCACCCAGTTTTGGCCTGTCAATGAAGGTGCTCATAGTTAGCATACCGCAACTCTGTCATATGTTTGATGTTACATTGGTGTTGCAAGGTGTGCCACAAAACACCTAATTTATGATATTGCTGTATCCTACGTGTTTAGTTTAAATTCAAGTCATTGCTTAATTGTTACATTTCTGGGAACTTGTGATTAATCTCTGTTTTGCAACATGAAAAGAACAGAAGTAACATCTAATTCCTTGCATGTGTGCTTTAACTTCATTTATCTGGCCTGACTTCAGAAGTGTGAACTCAGAATTCTGAGAGTGATGTGGCATCTCAGACCATAACCATGAAATTTCATTGGTCTTTCAGCGGATGATCTGGCTATGGTATTAGCATCACTTCTGTGCAGTTCCAAGAGCTAAACACCTAAACTGTTCTAGCCCTGCCTTGGGCACAAAGCCATCTACTTGACCTTGAGCCAGGTACTCTCTCTCAGCCCTAGGAAGAAGGCAAGGGTGAGTCACTTGAAATCTCACCAAGGAAACTGTAGTCCAGGCAGTTTCCAGGAGTCAACACCAAGGCACACAAATACAAAACATCTTAAGTCTGAATTAAAAAAGAAAACTATTTAGCTGAACAAGTGAGTTATGTCACCTCTAATCTGAGCAGTTATACTATGATTCACAGAGTATACAGATGTAACCCAGTGGTTTTTTTTGTGTACGGGGGTTGTAACTGTGCACATACAAGAAACAAAAAGCAAAGTGGAATAATGCGTCCAATTACGTTAATAGCCACAACATAACAGTCTAGTTGGAATCAATCCAGTCCTGAGGCAGCTGCTGCCAAAGTACAGCTGAGTAAGCACTACATATGCACACACACACACACACACAAAATACATAAAAACACACAAGTGATTTGTTAAGAGCTGGGTGTGTTTCTGTGTAGTAGATGCTGGAAGGAATTTTTATTGAATCTGGCCCCAAGTCCCTGTGGCATGAAAAAGACCAAATAGCAAGGGAAATTGTTTACATGCCAGTTTGAAACTTCCCGGTCCAAAGAAATAAAGGTTCGTGTAACAACTGGAAAGCCCCCCTTTTTAATTCACGTGTACAGTAACATTGGCTTTGAAATCAAAGCTTCAGATAAATTCCTCATTTACTTTGGAATAGAGAAACAGAAGAACCTTATCTATGTTTTAGGTTGATGAGATTTTATTTCTGCTTTGCAAATAGGCTCCTTCAGAATTATCCTTGAAAGGGTCATCATTGTTTTCGGAGAAGATTTTATGAAACAGCCTGTGGAAAGAACAAAGCTATGGGGATTTTCCAGGGAGCGGTATGAGTGAAGGTGTCTACATAGTTTTTTGCAGACTTCTTTCTGTTTTCAGATATGGAGATTACATAGGCAGAATACAATGAACAAAACCCAATCCAAATCCTTCCCCTGATATTATTTCTGTATGAAACTAGCAGTGATAATGTTTCTGGTCTGCTCTGCTCTCCTGTTTTAGTGAGCAATACATTGTGAAGCAGCCTTTCTTGTCCATCAAGAGAATTGCAAAACCCACAGAGTTGACCACAGAGGAGAAGGAGGAGGAAGATGATCAGAGGCCTAAAAGCAAAAGAACCACAAAGCTCAAGGAGTCTGTCTTGAGGGAGTCTTTAAAACAATGCTGCCCAGATGCATTAAAATCAGGGACACGTTTTGGCATTGTGATGTGGATTGTATTTGGTGCTTCTGACACTCAAGGATCAATCAATCATGGGTCATGTTCAGAAGGGAGTTTCATGTCTGTATACTCCTTATAACAGATTTGAAATATAGTCTCTATCTGATAGTAGGAAGAAGCCCACACAGTGTGTGTATTTTGCTCATTCCCCAGAAGGTTTATCTGTTGTTCTGGAGCCCATGATAAGAAATTGGTCTGCAAGATAGTGTCAGTATCCTTCTGTCTGTAGTCAGCAGCTTGTTTTAGCAAAGATGTTTTGAAGTTTTCAGGCAAATAAAGACGGCTTTATGTTTGGGGGAATCATAATCACTCTATGGGTTTAACTTCCACGTTCTTTATTCATTCTGTACATGTTCTGTGTTTGTGCAACATAAACTATTCATTTCTGTAGCGTGAGGAACCTGATAAACCTGAGTTACTAAGAAAAAAGATCCTTTTGCACAAGTCTATACTTTCATTGTACTCTGTGTTTGGTTTTTAAATTGTAACCTGTGTACTTCAGGTGGCAAAAAATAGTGTAGGAAAGAAGGTGGAAATCTGAAATGTAAAATTGTAAGTTAATTAAACTCACCATCAATAGAATTGTAGAAAGATGATTTGTTACAGATAGAAAAATTATGACCCAAGGCAGTAAAATAATCTAGGTTAATGTCATATGGATTTAATTCACTTTGAGGGAAGTTAGAAATAGAACATAGAAAACAGAGTTGGAGGGACCTTGGAGGTTCTTTAATTCAACCCCCTGCTCAAGCAGGAGACCCTTTATCATTTCAGACAAATGGTTGTCTAGTCTCTTTTTGAAAACCTCCAGATGGAGCACCCACAACCTCTGAAGGCAACCTATTCCACTGGTTCATTTTTCTCACTGTCAGGAAATTTCTCCTTAGTTCTAGGTTGTTTGTATGCAAGTTATATATACAACTTGGTTGTACATATCATGATTCTTTGCTTTTGGAAAATGCCTTGGAGTGTTTTCTTGCTGCCCTGTTGTTTTTATTGTTTTTTCCTTTTTTTTTCTTTCCTTCATCTTTCACCCTAATTTTCTTTATAAGATTTCTAGTTTTTCTTCTCAGTTTCTAATATATATTGTTACTGAAGCCTCTTAATACCCCCAATAACAATTAAAAACGTGGATTGCAATTTCAGAGCAGGTCTGCCCTCTGCAAATCACAGTACAGTGTTCTGCTTTTCATTATAATCCTCAATCTGATACAGGTGCAACAGACCGACCGACCGACCAGTTCTGACCATGAATCTCTATGAATGGAACCGAATACAAAAGTCCATTCACTGTATCTCTCATTTTCTCATTTCAATAGTATCATTTTGGAATTGTGAGATGTTGGTTCTTTCTATCTTTAAGCTTTTTGAACTGTGCAAAACTATTACAAATAATTCTATGCTTTACTAATAGATCAGCTGCCTTCTAGTCACTTCCACCATATTAGGAGAACTTGCAAGATCCAGATGAACAAAGTTTTCTCCCTCTACGTTGCAGTCAATTAAGGTGTGACAATGTGATATCCTCTCTCCAAAAGCCTACTGTAGTAGGTTTTCCTGAATCCCTAATGAGTAACCATAATGACTAGTGAATCATGCTCGACATTAGTGTCAGAACTTGTGCAAATTCTGCCCAAGAAGCGTGCTAAAAAAAGTGATATTGTGAGTCTGTCTGTTCAGTAAATTTCATCAGTGAAAGCAAAAATGCTTGTAATAACCTTGTGCTGTTCTTACTGCAGTACGTATAGCTTTGCAGACAGAAGCAAGCATACTTTTTCCTGCTCTAGCTTAAATTCATTTATTCTGCTGTAGCCCACCCTGCAATAATTGAAAACTGAGGACATGAATTTGCTTTCTTAAGATACAAAAGACCTGACTGACTTTAATCAGGGAGGGCTATTTTGATACCAGAGCACTGACCTTCAAAGCCAAATAGTGCATTTTGATATTTTGCCTCCTGACTGCCATTCACTTAGAACACGAGACGCTGTTAGAAAACCTGGACTGGGAAAAACAAAAAGGGGGACTGAGACCAGCAAATTAGCATCAAAGGACTGGCCTAAGATTTATTGGGACATTTATTAGTGTTGTTTTCATTATTTACACCATTGTTGATTCTAAGAGATCTCATTAAAAGTGTAATAAATGTAAGAACAATTTACAGGCCAATAAAAGGTCCAAAGTTGATACCTTCCCCCCTTTCTCTTAGTGCTTGAAGTTTTTCTTGCTTTTCTTCATACAATTTTAAACAACTTGCTGTAGTATCACACTAAAGCTGCTGATAACTGATGGAAGACTGAAATAGTTTTAGTCCTGGTTCAGGACAAGGGGGCTGATGGATAATGCTGGCTGCTTTCAGATACTTTTACCTCATGAGCCCCATTATGTCCCTTCTGGCATTGGAAGAAAATATTTTCTATTCAAAATAGGGGAGTGGCAAGGCAATAGACCAATTTTTAGGCAATTTAAAATCATTCCCATTAAAAAAAATCAATTTCCATGAAATTGAAAATGAATTCTATGAAATTCATTTTCTATGAAATTAACTATGAAAATATCAGTTGTTGGCTTATTTCTGTAAAAGGAAATAATGGCAATTATAATGGCAATAATGGAACTGTCTGTGAAGCAAATATGTGGTTTCTAAGTGGAAAAAATGGTTGATTAAGAATTTATCTGAATAAATGAATTATTTTGCAGGATATTTCTGTAAAAAACAAAAAAGGAGAGGGAAGGACAGGGAGGGAAAGAAGGAAAAAATAAATTCAAGAAGAGCTGAAGAAGCTCTTGACTGAGAAGCGAATAGTCTTGAAAGAAAAATCAGAAAGTCCAGTTGCCTCTTGAAAAAGCACCTTTGGGACAGTAAATTCAAGAGTTCAGAGAGTAGGAAAGATACTCATGTAGAATGAAGCATTACTACAAAGGCAGGACAGGCATGGAACTGGACATATAGAAAAAAACCCAACCCTCAAACGACAGTTTAAAAATAAATATAAACTTATAAAAAAGTTTCAAAATATTGATTTCCTAATAAGTTAATATTTAGGATAAATAATTTGCTACATCATTTTATAGGCAGCACATAAACAGGCAACACACTTTGCTCTTTGCCTGCAGTGTTCGTCGCTGGTCATCTAACGTTCCATTCCTCATAACTGAGTCTCCCAAATCATACTGCAAAAAGTTAAGTTCAATGTCAATATTGCCTCCCAAGAAATTCTCTCTCATGCCTCAACTGAGGCCAAAGTGGCAGATAAAGTCCACTCATCCTTCCAGGACACACCCAAGGCAGGCATGAAACTGCAATCAAGAATCTAAGATCAACTATCACGCAAAACCTATCTCATCTACATAACAGAGAGCTACAATGCTAAAACCCAAGCAAGTTTGTAGAACTTTCTTGTAGAAGTACAAAAAGAGCAGCAGCAGGGCAGGGCTGCATGAAGAACTCCAAAGTTTTAGGAATGGTCTTAAAAAGTTGTCATTCGATTTTATTTATTTTTTCTTGGGACAGGGAGAGTAGAAATAATTATATCTCTCAATTTAATTAATTTATATAAAGGACATTTTATATTTAATCAAATGAAATCTATTGTTACTTGTGCCAGGACCCAACTTTTTTCCCTGTCCTTGCTTCCTTTTCGAAGTTTAGCTTGAAGGAGACCACTCAAAAATCAAGTGTGTCCTTTAGCTGAAAAGATTGTGCATTCCTGCTTTTTTACTACCTATATGAACTATATGAATTTTATGTGGGCCGGTAAGCCTGTATTTAACCTCCTTTACGGGGCTTGGGGCCCAACAATCAAACATTGCTGCACAAATCAGTTCCTGATGAACTATTTAATGCATGTTATTATAGATTAGCATAGGTTTATATCTATGTATCACTGTGATAATTGGGTGACACTGGATTTGAACTTGGATTTTCCAAATCCTAGTTTTATATCTTAACAATTAGGCTGCACTGGCTCTATGGCGCTACATATGTTCAAAAGAATGCTTGAGTAGAAGTCCACTGAAGGCCTCGTCATTCAAGACAGACAGGACAGGGACCAAGTGACTGATGGCAGAGCCATATAAGGACATTGTCTGGGGCCAGCATAATTCTATACACCTGTTCTGAAAGAGCAGGTCTTAAGTTTCAGTCAGCTCAACTTGAAATTGATGGAATTTAGGTTGGTTAGACTTAGTTCCTGGCCAAATACCTGCATATTTCCTGGAGGTGATGAACATATGTATAAAGAAAACAAAGATTGCAGATGCCACCCACCCAGAGACTTGTGGGAAGAAAGGTAGTTCAACCTGTCTTCCTTCTTTGAGCATCTGAATCAGGTTCTAAGGAACAGAAACCTTTGGAGACAAAAAGAACAATTTTTATGCGGTCGCACAGTCTTTTTTTTAGAACCAATACCACTGAAGGTGTGTGTGTGTGTGGGGGGGCTGTCTAGACATAAGAGTAAATATGTTTTAGAATAAATATATGTGAAGAAAATGAAATAGTTCCTCAAGAACCTAGTATGAATACAGCTAAATTCATCTGAATGACTGAATAAACATAGCTTTGACACTTGGGAAAAAATAGTCAGAAAAAGGATTTTAAATCAGGCCAGTAGTAGTGACTTACCGTACAACCTTTTCTAGAATTATCTAATCACTGCTGTGATGAAATAACAATTATGAGGACATGCTTGTGGTTCCTTTACAACTGTGAGATATGGTGAGAAATGGTTGAAATTCTTTTTTTCAGTGAAGTTTTTATCCAGCAAAAGATCTTTATGAGTACAAGCAGCTTGTTCTGCATATTGGGCCTTAGTTGTAGCAGGAAGTGTTCCATCTTTCTCTGGACTAATACAGATGTATTAGAAAGAACATGACAATAAAGTGATTCTTCCTTATGTTGTTCAACATGTTCTGCAGTCCGGTGCATAGGGCTAGGTACACTGGTATGATATGGTATCTAGTTTTTAATCTAACCAATTTGGTCAGGCAGGCTGGGTATCATCTGGATCTCATCAGCCAAGAAATGTTGGTTGGCGAGAATCAGGAGATGTGACTTTTCTGCTGCAGCTCCTGCCTTCTGGAATTTTCTCCTTTCAGATATCAGGATGATCCCAACTCATTTCCTGGATGTATTACTATCAATAGTAACACTTTAGTTTTAATGTTTTTTAAAAACATTTTAAACATTTTATGATGCTGATTGAGATCTAGACATTTAAAATGACATCCTTGTACTTGAGTGCTTAACCTGCACTGGGAACTCCAGGAGGCAAAATGACAAAACATCATGCTGACATGATACAAATTGCAGCATTTCTTTCACTGTTCCCTGGCATTACAGCGTTCTCCAGAAAGGTGGGTCTTTGCACAATGTACTGTATCTGAAGTTGGATAATTCCAATGTAATTGTTTGTGCCTTGAGTGAGAATTCTGCATTGATTTGTTCAATGGTGCATTTGTTTGTTTCCTTGGCTGTCAATGGTACAGGTAGTCCTTGACTTACAACAATTCATTCAGTGACCATTCAAAGTTACAATGGCACTGAAAAAAGTAACTTATGACCATTTTTCACACTTATGACTGTTGCAGCGTCCCCATGGTTATGTGATTTACATTTGGATGCTTGACTTTTTGATGGATGCAGTATCCCAGAGTTATGTGAT
This sequence comes from Oxyrhabdium leporinum, assembly GCA_032468155.1. NCBI lineage: Eukaryota > Metazoa > Chordata > Lepidosauria > Squamata > Cyclocoridae > Oxyrhabdium > Oxyrhabdium leporinum. The sequence goes on along the minus strand of JANHFL010001722.1, from coordinate 21,707 downwards.
CCCCTTTTGTGACCTTCTGACAAGCAAAGTCAAAGGGGAAACCAGATTCACCTAACAACCATGTTACTAATTTAATAACTGCAGAAATTTGCTTAACAAATGTGACAACAAAAGTTGTAAAATGGGGCAAAACTCACTAAACAATTTCTCCTTTAGCAACATAAATTTTCGGCTCAATGTCAGCCATAATTGCGACATTGAGGACTACCTGTATTCTCAGGAGTCTTCTCCAACACCAAAGTTCAAAAGTGCTGGTTGTCTTCCTATCTTGCATCTTCAAAGTTCAAACTCATATTATGGGTCGTAGTGCCGCAGTGGTTAGAATTCAGTACTGCAGGCTACTTCTGCTGACTGCCAGCTGTCTGGTTGACTCAGCCTTCCATCCTTCTGAGATCTGTAAAATGAAGACCCAGATTGTTGGGGGAAATATGCTGACTCTGTAAACCACTTACAGAGGACTGTAAAGCACTCTGAAGTGGTATATAAGTCTAAGTGCTATTACTATTATAGAAGCACAGTTATTGAAGGGCACAAGGTAAGATGTACAACTCTGACTTTTATGGCATTGTTTGGACTTTGGAGGATTCTAAAGATACAATCTTTAATATGGATTCTACAGGTTTTTTTTACAGCTAGCATATTGGTTGGTAACACAAACATGTTTCCTTTACTTGTTTCATGCAGCTTCTCCAAGCATTATTTTATTTTTATTGGGAGGACTGAGACAAAATAGATGAACCTGAGAACTTTTTTTATTGTCACTGCAAGTGTATAAGTCACCTTCTTGTGTGGCAGCTTTGTAGTTCTAAAATCTTGCCTCTGAATTATAAGCCAAACATAAGCATTTATCCACAAAAGGAAAGATGCTCAGAAGAGAGCTGAATTATGGACGTTGTTCTGAGCTTGTCTTTGATGAAGCCTCACAGCTGTCACTGCTGGCCATCAACTTCCACCCTTCTCCATATGTAAATCCTCCCCCCACTTTCTGTCTTAGCACAACAGCAGTGCTCTTTTAGTAGAGAAAGTGCTGAGAAAAATGAGATTTGTTTAGCTATATCAATAAAACAAAATATAAGCATTTATTAAATGGTTACACAGTCTGTTTATCCTAACACCCCCTCCCCTAAATGTTTAAACAATATTACAAAAAGGTCATGTTGTATTAACATTGTTTGTGATGTCTCTGTACCAAGATCTGTTGTACACTAAAACAGTACAAATCCTTGCATAGAGCCACAAGCCCATGTGCATATTTCTGCCACCCACACTGCATAAAAGAAACATTGATTGTGTTTGTGCTATAACTATTTTTGATAGCGTGCCAGGAACTGCTGAGCCAAGGTTCTGGTTGCACTTTGTCCTTTGGGAGTTAGTACCCAAACCATGAACATCATGAACTTCAAGTTAGTGTTTGAGGGCAAAAATCTAGGCTTCCCTCAATGGAATGAGCATGAAGAGAACTTAAATGCATGTTTTAACATTAACAAAGGAAAACACATCAGCAGCTAAACTAATGAGGGTGAGGAAAACAGAATAGATGGTGGTAACATATGTATTGTGCATTGCTAATTTTGACTTAAAGAACTCCCTTTCATTTCATAAAATTCAATGTCTAAGATGATCCAATTATACAAATGACTATATCTAAAGAATGGAACATCTTGGATAGGGAAGGTATGTTCAGATTCCATTCTGCCTGGCTACAGGATTATCTTAAGCAAGAAGCTCAATGAAGGGACTCCACATCAGGCTGGAACATCCCTCCTAAAGTATTCAGCTAAGACTGAGGAGAATCTAAAGGCTTTCAAAATTAGGAATGATTAATGAATACAGGTAGTTCTCATATGGCAACTACAATTGGGATGGGCAAATTGGTGATTAAGGGAAGCCATGACTGTGCTTACAATCTTACTTCAACTTTCCTTTGCTTTACAGACCTGCAAAGTTGTAACTGACTGACTGGTTGTAAATTAATTTTTCATTACCCGAGAATGGTTGCTAAATGAGGACTACCTGTACCACTCTAGATAAATACTAAAGAATGGCTTCTCATCAAGTGAGGTACTAATACCACTCTGTAAAGCCTTACTAAGACCACACCTAGAATACTGCATCCAGTTTTGGTCACCACACTATAAAAAAGATATTGAGACTCTAGAAAAAGTGCAGAGAAGGGCAACCAGGATGACTGGAGACTAAAGCATATGAAGAACGGTTACAGGAACTAGGCATGGCTAGTCTAGTGAAGAGAAGGACCAGGGGAGACATGATAGCAGTGTTCTAATATTTGAGGGGCTGCCACAGAGAGGAGGGGGTCAACCTATTTTCCAAAGCACCTGAAGGCCAGATAAGGAATAACGGATGGAAATTGAACAAGGAGAGATTCAACCTGGAAATAAAGAGAAATTTTCTGACAGTGAGAACAATCAACCAATGGAACAGCTTGCCTTCAGAAATTGTGGGAGTTTCATCACTTGAGACCTTCAAGAAGAGATTGGACTGCCATTTGTCAGCAATGGTGTAGGGTCTCCTGCTTGGGTGGTGGGTTGGACTAGATGACCTACAAGGCCCCTTCCAACTCTGTTAATCTGAGCGCTGTAAAGCAGAAGCCCTAACCTTTTGGGTACAGGGGCCAGTTCCACGGAGAAAGTTTTTTTTCCATGGACCAGAGGGGGAATGGTTTTGTATGATGCCTGCATTTCAGAGATGGGTCTTCGCTTGTTTGAGTGGCCCGATTTCTGTCTTGCCATGGCCCAGTAGTGTCCATGGCCCAGGAGTTGGAGATCCTTGCTGTAAAGCACTATGGGGCTGTATGTAGGTCTAAGTGCTATTGCTATTATAGTACTAGATAGTTGGACACTTTTACCCAGTTTATCCTTTTCATAGTACATTTATTTGAACCAGATATATCAACCATTCCGTAAAAGCAATTTTATGTCCTCACTGTGTGTGGCATTTGAAAAGAAGGACTAGGTGACATATAAAAGGTGAAAGATGCATTCTAAAATATTTCTGTAGTTTAACCTGATACGAATTACAATTTACAGATCTTGAAAATCTTTCCCCTGATATTATAAATCTGTGAACCTGCTTACTAACCCTATCATAATTTAGCTTTTTTCTTTTTTAATTAACTAGCTGTACAGTCTGTTTCCACCCAATTTAACACTAAAAGATCTCCTCACTGAATGCGGATGACAAATGAGGAGAAAAATCTAAGGACCACATGAGATCTTTAAGAAGAACAAAGAATGCCCTCTACTGCTTGATGCCACTTATTTATGAACATAATGCGAGGCAATGTCTTTGTTTACACAACGTGCTTAACCCAGAGTACCAGATTTGGCTGCAAAAATCTAGAAAACTGTTAGATTGGAGATAGTGTTGCAGCAGGGAGCTATGGCCCTTCATAACTTTTTTTGGGGGGTATTCAAATCCCAGGATGGGTCTATTCCAACACAAGAAAGAGTTATTTGTTTCTGTCTTTTTGTTTTTGTTTAACCCTAACCCATCCCTTCTGCAGATGTGAAACATGCAGTTGGAAGTAACAGTATAGATAAAATATTGATGCATTGGGCAAGCCGGAATAAATCAAGCCGGAATTCTCAATAAGTGCTAATGACCAAACTTTGCAAAAATCGTATTTTGGACATAATACGCAGACATCCTGTTCCCTTAAGAAATCCATAATTCTTTGAAAACTTGAAGGAAAAGAAAAAGGGGATGGCCAGCAGCAATGTGGCTGGATTTCATTTGATAGCAATGAGTGTACAAACAAGATATATAAATGGCCAAGTGGGACAACTGTGACCTGAATGACTGAGAATCTCTACAGACTTCCACTATGGATGGAGCTGCCCAAATCTTGAGAGGAAGGAATTCTAAGATTGAGGGTAGCTATAGGAAAAACCCAGTGCCGAGTTTCTTGTAAAGAAGTTGTGCCCTTATAAAGATTTCTCTTGAGTCTCTTGTAAAGAAGGGACTTTGAGGGAGTTGGATAGACAAATGAATACAGGTTAGTTATCCCTTAAATAACTCAGGACAACCTTCAAGGTGGTTTCATTCACCTCAAATTGCACCCAGAAGACAAATAATGCACCCCCGAACCAGTTATCTGGCTGTTTTGCCATACTTCCATAATTGCCTAGGTGACTGTACCAGCTGAAGTTTCCAAATATTCCTCAAGGCTACTGCTACATAGAGCTTATTACACCAGTCAAATGAAAAGTGATTAAGGGATAATGACTATAAGCAGAACGTCTGTTCTAGGAATGTATGTACCTGGTGCACAAGTTCTCCTACCACAGATGCTGCCCTACCTGTGAAGCAGGAGCTGTCAATCTAGGACAGGGATTTCAAACTCAGGGCCTGGAGTCTGGATCTGGCCCATGGGGTGCTTAGATCTGGCCCATGGGGCCGCTCTGGAAACAGAAAAGGACCGGCCCACGGTGCCTATGCCAGTGAAAATGGAGCTCATGAGGGCCATGTGCGACCCTCCTGAGCTCCATTTTCTCTGGAAGAAGGTTGCAGGAGCTATCCCACTAGAAATTGGAGCTTGCAACAGCTATGCGCGGCCCTCCCCAAGCTCCATTTCACTGGCAGAGAGTTGCAGGAGGCTGTCGCAGCTGAAAATGGAGCTTGGGAGTCAGTTTCACTGGCACACACACACACACACCGACACAAGTGACATGCTGGCCACACCCACCTGGCCACTCCCACCCCAGCCCCCTGAGGTTAAACACAACCGTGATGCGTCACTCAATGAAATCGAGTTTGACACCCCTGATTTAGGAGGATCCCCAGATTGTGAATTACCACTGAATGGGTGAATACAAGGGAGTGCCGTAGAAAGACAATGAAAGAAGCTTTACAGAAGGTTAAAGGGATTATTCAGGTCTTCCAGCATCCATGTAAGTGATTCTTACATCCAGGTCCATTTCAAACACATACCGTTTAAATGGTCCCTGCAGCACTGTCAAAAGAGAAAGACTTCAAATTCCGTTACTAAATGTTATTTAAAGAGGAGCCACACAACAGGGAATGTAAAATTACTGCACTGAGAAGGTTAAAGCAGAAGATACCAATTTTTAAATAAGACTCTTAAGGAGGGAATTAAATTGGATCTACTGTTTTATGCTAAGTGGTGCACCTGCTTTCATTCTGTTTGACGTTATTTACTATGGATTGTATATTTATAGACTGAATCTCCTATCAAGAGACATGAGAGTCAGTTAGATGTTGGGATTAAATACTGGAGTGAAATCTGGAAGCATGAGAGTTCTAGTCCTCTCTTAAAGTATAAAAGTCAGCTCATAGGAGGTGCTATGGTGAAGGAGGGAGACCAAAGCATTATGTGCACCTCCTGAAGTTATATAATATAAATGCAGGCTTCTTTATCATTCTTCTTGAGATGAGATTGACTCCAAGCATATTGGTGTTTCGGAAAGTCCTTAAATATGGTATTGTCAACTTGCTTAGGAATCCCATGACAGAGGAGAACCTGTTAGCTAGTTAAATGAGTTAATTGAATAACTCTTAGGTTTTGCTGCCATTTTGTTTTTTATTTTTAATTCAAATTGGTTGTTTTAATGGCTTTTGCACACTTTTAATTATTATCATGTATGCCTCCCAGATCACTGTGTGAGATGGGCAGCTATACAAATGTGATTGAATGAATAAATATATTCTAGTAATAAATAAAATATGCATATTGATTTAAGGGCTACTTAAGAGAAGGACACCCAAGAAAGAGAAAGGCACTGCAGAAGTTATTACTGCATCTCTTTTGCACTGTTAATGATTTTAACTTTCCCACTTTGTACAATTATATAATAATCATTAGCATTTTTATACACCCAGGTAAAAGATGAGTTTGGTGTCTTATTATGCGGCACAAAGAAAATCGAACAACATCAGTCCCAAAGGTGCTTTTTCAGGAGGCAGCTGGACATTCTTGTTTTTTCTTTGAAGATGTTTCGCTTTTCATCCAAGAAGCTTCTTCAGTTCTGACAGGATAGTGGGGAATTGAAGGATTTATATTCCTTGCAAACAGCTGGTCATTTGCATCCTTTTAGAGGGTTGTTGAAGCACTTGGAAGTTTATCTCTCTCCTCAGGGTCACTTAAGTAGTGAGCTATACAATTTGGGATGAACACCCTTTGAATGGTGTGAGAGCAGGAATGGATTTCCAGAGGAAAAAAAATTACAGACTATAGGAACCAGGAACACTACTCAGGTGACCCCTGAGGACACAGATAAACCTCCATGCTTCAACGACCCTCTAAAAGGATGCAAATGACCAGCTGTCTGCAAAGAAAATAAATCCTTCCATTCCTCAATATCCTGTCAGAGCTGAAGAAGCTTCTTAGATGAGAAGTGAAACGACCTCAAAGAAAAAATAAGAAAGTCTAGTTGCTTCCTGTAAAAGCACCTTTGGGACAACCATGAATGGAATTATAAGTCATCACTGACCTGGGGAAATGTAGTCTTGTGGTTCTACGTGACAACCTGTCCGTGTCATTCCATTTAGACACCATCAATTTGGAAATGAAAAGATACAGGAAATTGCTTTGTTCCAAGCCCAGTAATGAACCTCTCTGTCTGAGCGGTGCCAGCACTGACTAGCAGAGGATTTTTCAACCACCTTTTGGAAAAGGGAAAAGAAAATCTTGCTCAAACTGCAGTAATTAACTTGGGACCTTCTGCAGCATGCCAGCAAGCTCCAACCATACGCTTTAATCTAGTCTATTAAATTTATCTACCTCCCCAATTTCCAAAGGTATATTGTTCTTATGTGCGCCAGCAAAACAGGCAATTAAGTTTATGAATTCTGGGAGGGAAAAAAAATTACATGAGAGGTCTATGCACAAACTGCAGCTGATTATAAGAGGGTGCTTCGCTGCATGGCATTTAACTCTTTGAAAACTCTTCCAGCATCACGTTTTAATAGAGGCTTTCTTTTGAGATTGCACTGGAATGTTGAAAACATTCGGAAAATAATAGAGGTAGTGGATTTCTGCTCAGAAGGAGGTTCTATACTAGAACCTTCGTGGATATTTACTTATAAGAAACGTAAGTATGATTTGCTGCCTCAAAAAACATGCTGGACATATTTTCATAACAAACACACTCATCCCAGTCATTCACTTACATAGTCAAATCTCCTTTGCAGTGATTCTGCTGACGCCGAATTGCACAAATTGGTTTAAAGTTCATTTTTTTTGGGAGAACAAAAATAAATGCTCACTTTCTTCAGAAGGGCTACATCCATTGTTGAGCTCTAGCACATCCCTGGTCTTTCCTGTTTGCCAAGCAGGTAGCGGTAGGTGTGATTGGGCCACTCCATCCAATGAATATTTGGACAGTGTGTGCTGTATTCCTAACCCTTGACAGTTATTTATTTATGTTTTAACTGAGAGACTGATTTTTCAGCCATTTATATGGACATTTTTAATCTTAGATTATTTTTTGTGAGAGTTCCAGGGTTTGTTTGTTTTTTATTGTTTTTGTAGTTTTGCCTGTGTGTAGTTATTTATGTAGCACCTGCTGTATCACTGAATATGGTACTCACCTGGGTCCATATGGGCCTCTCAGCAGGATCCTTTTCAGCTTCTTCACAATTCATTTTAAATAAACATACTGCCAAAACTTCCAACAAGGGGTGGATTTTCCTCATCCCTCAATCTACTGCCTCTCTCTGATTGGAATTTCCACGGATTTGCTTATATTTTACTAAGAAGCAGCATAAGGACATGTGATCGTTATACAGAGGTATGTAAGATCAACAGGAAATGGCTTCGCAAACCAATGTGTACACGCTAACTCCCTCTGACCCAAAACTTATTCCTATATAAATAGCAAGCAACTGGATCAATAATTAATTTCAATTCTTTACACAACTTGTAAAGGTTGACCAGAAGGGAAAATCCGGCAGATAATTTCTCAAACTCTGCCTTCCCTTTCCTTACGTTCTTTACTATAGGCATCTGCGGGAGAACGGGGGCAAAGAAAAGCGCATTATGATATCACAATGCAAACTACATGATTTGTGCATTTCCATCCAACACTGGACACAAGACACAATCTAACAACTGTATTTCTCATTCTTAATTTAATTTTTTGTAATTATAAATACTACAGTATCAAGTGGATGTCATTGCCTGATGTCATTTCCTCATTACTTGTAGCTTTCTCTATTCAACTTCCTTGTCCCAGCATGAAGACAGTCTATTGACTACCTCTAAGACAGGGGTGTCAAACTCACGTCGTCACAGCATCATCACATGATGTATCACGACTTTTTTCCCCTTCGCTAAACCAGGAGTGGGCACGGCCAGTGTTTGACTCATCCGGCCTGCAGGCCGTGAGTTTGACAGCCCTGCTGTACCTGTATCACCTCATCAGCTCACAGCAGTGACAGGCCAAAGACAGCTTTAGGTACCCATTCTGGATTTTCCTTCTTATCTTGGACAACCCATACTGCCTGGAGGAGGTGATTTGAGATGACATGCTTGGAGCAGCAATCTAGAAATCTCTGGATTTTTCCTTTCTAGCCAATCTTTGGACTTGGTGTCCTTTCTGCAGTATTGGTGTGGCTAAGACAGAAATAAGAACTCTGGTTTCTGTAATCACTTTTGCTAAAAAAATAAAATTAGTTGATCAGTCCATCTAGAGAGCTGAATCTTTGGAACTGAGTAACCCTCGGAATTTTCTAGCATAAGGCATGTCACTGAAAGTGTAATTGAAAGAAACTCGCCATTGTGTTTCTGTAGTTTGCATTCTGGGCATTTAACTTCTTGGAGCCTCTGTTCACAGAGAAACCCTATTTTCTCACTTTCTTGCTTCACACAGGGTTTTTAGAGTGATCGATATTTCTCACATAAACCCCCAAAGTAAACCTATTTGTCCAACTCCATCTTTTCAGCAACAAATCCAGTGGTTGCATCTTGGCTCCACAAATCTGGATGATGATTCAATGCCAAACAATACAAAAATCCCCTCCCAAACCCCTCTAAATCATGAACGTCCAATTTTTGGGCTTGCCTGGGCTATACTGAGTGAAGAAGAATTGTCTTGGGCTGCATACTGTATCAAATATATAATATAGTTAATGTATATAAATCAAATAATAATGTTACAAGTTTACAATCCTGTGGGGCTGCATTACTAGCTGTCCAGGGTCTGTAGGTGGGCCCCTGGCTGTGGGTTGGACATGCCTGCTCTAAATCCTTTGAGTCGCTAGTGGTTGATAAATTGAACAGTTGACACATAGTTGTAAAAAATTCAGTTGTTTGACATTATAGCTGGAAAGAAAAAGAAAAAGAAAAAAATGAAAAAGAAATATAGCAGGTAGATTAACCAGAGCATTATGTAAGCCAGCGGGAAGAAGTTTTTCATTCAGTAGACGACATTAAGTAGGTTTGCAGTGGAATTTTAGCTGAAGAAACTACTCATCATAGACCTTAAAAAGTTTGGCACATTAAAGCTGGGACAATTGCTTCTCTCTGCTGTTTTTAATAATAACAATCATCATCATCATCGTCATCATCGTTCATTTTAAGAAGATACTTGGTTGATGCCTTGGATGCTGGCAGCAACCCGTATCAACCATCAGTGCCAGTCAATGATATTTGTGATATATTTTTAAATGTTCAGTTGACTGAGTTTCATGTTTAATGAATAAAAGCGATAATAACGATAATAATAAATGCTTTTTCATGCTAATCTCTTGGGAGTTTCATGTCATACACATGTTACATTTATTTCAAAGGCATGGATATTTTAGTGTTATTCTAAATTATGAATATGAATACATTGTTGTATAAGATATAGAGTAATATTGATCTTAGGTTTAAAATATCTACCTGAAATGATAATTGCTATTTTTAGTATTGTTATTTTCATTTATCTTGTATATTCCATCTCCATGAGGTCTTTCATTACAAAGATGAATGAGTCCCATTATTTTTACATTTTGAAGAAAGAGCCTTGCATTTTAAGAACTGCTCAGAAGAATTCTTACATCGTAATATGTTTCTGCCTGCAGCCTTAAGATTTGATGGAACTGTGTAATTCTAAGAGGATAAGACTTCTTGGCAAAAATTAAATGAGTGAAACATAGCTTTGTCCCCCAAAAGGAAACTTTTCCTTTCTTTGCCCTCAAATATTTTTGTTTTTCCTGGTGTGGCATTCTCTTCACATTGGCGTGAAAAATGAAAGACTCTAATTCAGAAGCAACACGGCCTAGTAGTGAAAGACCTGTATTTGAATTTAAGAAGCCATCTGCTGTAGCTTTATCATAGGCCCAAGGCAATTCATTAGCAGCAGAGATTTCCAGAGTTTTGAGTGTGTTTTGGTACTGTGGAGCTCTGGAAAGAATCAGATAAACATCATTTGGAAACTCCACTGATTTGAGGTGTTGTTGTGATTGGCATTATGTTTGGGAAGCAAGTCACTTATGTCTGATTAGCTAATGCAAAATAATTGTATTGCACTGCCTACCATAGTCCCAATTGTCTGACAAATAACACTGCATTTTCTCCAAGTCAGTTTACATTTTTACATTTAGGAAAAAGAGAAAATTGACTTGGATGGATGGATGGATGGATGGATGGATGGATGGATGGATGGATGGATGGACGGACAGATTGAAGGATGGAGGGATGGACAGATATCCGTAACACACATGATAACTTAAAGGAAATTTGAGAACCAACAATAATATTTAGCAAAGCTGCCCCTTCCCTATTTTTTTAAAAAAATCCTTTACCTGAAATTCCTTTTGCAGCTGATTCTGGCTTTTCATCTTTCTTTGTGATAATTTGTTCCTAGCTGAACCCAATTGTGCGATGTTGCCTTATCCAGTAAAATTGAACCAGATTACATTTAAACTCTTAAGTTGTGACACATGTATACCGTTTTCTCCTCTTATAGTCCTAGATGCCACTGTGTGTACAACTCTTCATTTTTCTGGAGCCAGATTGCAATAGATTCCTTACCAAATGTGAAGATTTAATAGAATAGAAAAGAGATCCTTCTTTGCCATCCCAATTGGTCCCAAATAAATTCATTAACGGGCACTAGCTCATGTTTTTGTACAATTCAATTTAGTAATATATTAAACTGAAATAGTTTTGAAAATAGGAAGGGAACATTTAGACTCAATTGTCTCAACTATTAGGAATGTTTCTGGGTTCTACGTATTTAGGATGGTCATAATTCCAGGAGATACAAAGAACACAATCATATTTGTAAGTGTTTTAGCTAGTTTGGTAGGGACAGACTGACACTGAAGAACACAAAGCAAAAAGTTTGCTATAATAAATGGTGTTCAATTAATATTTGTTTTAATTCTCCATGGCTCTTTTTGAACACCAACAATCTTAAAGTGGGTAGTTTTGTTTTTTCTCTTGGATCTTTCAGGATTCATTTTTGTTCTGTGAACAGCAGATAGGGCATGTGGAGAACTAGAAGGTCTCGTTGTAAAGGAAACTAACTTTTCTGAGCCATATATCAGGCAGTAAAATATCTCATTTAAAGAGAATCAATACTGTTAAAATTACCAAAGTTATCAAGACAACCAAAATGTCATGCAGGACCAGACAGAGCCCTTCAATGGGAAGACAAACTCCACACTTTACAAGAAACAATTTAATGCTCTTTCTAATACTAATTAGAAAGGAACTTCTCTCTACATGGATTTCAATCCTGAAAGTTGTATTATTAATGTGTGTGGATCAGGAATACCGGGGGGAAAGAAGATGACTTACCTGTTTGTTTTGTTGAATAGCAGTCTAATCGTGTACTTGATCCCCATTCAGATTAATTCCAATAATATTTTTAATGGCATTGCAGCAGCTACCCAACCATTAAATAAAACTTCAAGGAATTCTAGCACCTCTCCTTTTTATTAAATTAAAAGAACCGAGGAACATTGCTTGAAAGGCATTTTATCCTTTTATTTTTTTAAAAAATGCTGTACCTCAGTCCTTTTATAATTCTCCTTAATCATGAATGCAAATGACATTCAAACTGTAATCAGCAGCTGCCTTAGGAGAGCCCTTTGCTGTATTTCCATGGGAACGCACAAGTCTGACTTGCCCAGAAAGAGAGTAAATATATCTACCTCCTTATTTCTCCTCTCCAATACATTTTAAAACCAATATTTAGTCCCACTAATATATCATAATTAGCATGAAATAATCCTTCCCACATACTCCATGCTAGTGAGTTCATCCCCCAACATTTCAAAGGGAAATTTGTCAGTCTCTCTACAATAATCATTATTTAAACAGGTGTTTCCGTGGAGAAATCTAGTAGCATTGTTAATTTTGTCAGATTTAATTTTATTCAAGCATTTATATGAAGCCCTCGAAGTTGAGAGAGAAGGGAATCATTCTAACAGCCTGACTAGCCTCTTTCCAACCAGGCAGTCTGAAGGAAAGCTGTATTACATGGATATGAATGGAACTACAGCTATTCCTCCACTTACAACACTTATGACCATTGCAGCATTTGTTTCATGTGATTTACATTTGGATTCTTGACAACTGGTTCATATTTATGACAGTTGCAGTGTCCTGGGTTCGTCTGATCCCCTTTTGCGACCTTCTGACAAGCAAGGAGAAGCCAGATTCACTTAACAACCATGTTACTAATTTAACAAGTGCAGTGATTCAGATAACAGATGTGGCAAGAAAAGTCATAAAACGGGACAAAACTCAATTAACAAATTTCTCACTTAGCAACATAAATTCTGGACTCATTTGTGATCATAAGTCGAGGACTACCTGTACAGCTCTCAATGAGATCCAAGACTATAACAAAGAAAATTCTAGATTAAACCAGTTGCTATATCATCCTCAAGCCAAGACCAGTATGGTTCCTGTTCAGGTCTTCTGTTGTCTTCTGTCACATGTAGAGACAAGAGAGAGAGAGAGAGAGGGAGGGAGGGAGGGAGAGAGGGAGGGAGAGAGGGAGAGAGCGAGACATATTAAAATTTGATGTTTATCCCATTCTTTCTCTACTTTGACCTGTCACCATATTCTCTACATGCCGTAGGAAGCCTATGAAACATTCATAAAGTTCTTTGTAATAAGGATTTAGAGGCTGCTATACAAGAAATTTTTTTTCATATGGATAATTCCACGGAGAAGCTTGCTTGAAATCATACCACACATTACAAATGTGCAAATCTTTTTGGCTGTGGGCCATCGTTTTTGAGGTTTAAGGCACACTCATAAAAAAAATGACAAGGCTAGAAAAAAAATTAAATTTGACTTTTAATAAAAATAATAATTAAAGTCAAGTTAATACAATTGCTTCCAGTGCATAATAATAATAATGCTATTCTTCTGTTATATTAACAATTGCAAAGTGCCTCTTGGCCACAATTTGTGGTTTTGTACTACATCATCAGTTTTCAAGTTCTGCAATTTTTTGATTTACCGATTTATAAATTTGTTTCTCCTGATTCATGAAGAAACA